>CABFVX010002758.1:4266-16986 GCA_902151425.1 Timema shepardi | reverse complement strand
TTCCCCCCCCCCCCCTCCCTTCCCACCAAAATAAATTAAATGGAGCAAAGAAGCAACTGATATTTTCTCGCAGTTTTACTACACATTATCAATTAATAAATAGATTTATAACTTATAAAAATAGTGTTTAAAAAAACAAAAAATCTTTATTTAAGTAAAAGGGTATATACTTTGATGACAGCACAACGTGCAAACTTATTAACTTAACTCATAACATATTTTTTCCCCCGCACAAACTAAGTGTAAAATGAACAAAATAATACATTAGCTATTGGTGTATATTACAGTTAAATCAATTTTCTAATATCACTTCAAGACTTACAATATTAAATTGGTTTATAGAATTTACTCAAACAAAATATTTTTTCACTATTCCAGTATTATATTTATATTCCATGTGCAGTGAATTCCATTATTAATTTCTTTGTGGCATAGGTTTCATGCTTATAATGATCACAAAATCTTTGTGATGGTGTTATTATGTTATTTCATACAATTTTCTACTTTATTAGCATAGCTCACATTGTGAGAATTTGCTGTGCAACTCAACAAAACACACACACACACACACACACACACACACACACACAGAGGGTTTCCACACTTGAGTGAATACTACATGTTCCCACAGGGCCACCACCAAAACCCACCCATGACCTTAACAAAAGCCAAATACAGAAGCGACAAATCACACGCTACAAAGCTGCCAAGGGCTACTTACATAAAGGGGTCCCGATCTCTCTCTCTTGGACAAATCAAAACCTGTTTATGAATAATTTCTGGTGTACCTGAAAGTGACAAAACCACACATACGTGACAAGCTTTTCTTGTCTGCGTAAAGGAGTTTGAGGGGGATGGGAGAGATGTAGAGACAATCACAGGGCACCCAGCAGTCGCACATTACTCTTTCATAAATCAAATTTTAATCCTTAAATGTATCTCTTAAATTTTTATATTTCCAAGGCATTTGACCAATTAAAAGAGAAAAATAATTTTCATTTAAATCTTCTCCATTTTACAAAATGCTGGGTACTTGGGACCAGTACTTGAAACAGAAAAAAAGTATGATAGTGCCCAGATAATTATAGTAGAGATATTGTGTCAATTTCACTTATGTCAAAGGCCGAGGCTGAGGAATATTTCAATCTAATAAAAACTGCATAGATCAGGTGTCCTGGGAGTAATTTTCTATTGGTCAAATATGCAGAGAAAAAATATAACTTAAAACAACTATTTTGGTCACAATCAATGTAAATAGATTAGAAGGTAGCACCAGATGGAAAATACCAGAGCATTTCATATACAAAGCTAAATAGAAGATACCAAATTGTTAAAAATCAGCTCTAATATTGGAACTATTCAATAATAAATAACCTTTTAAATCTACAGCAATGTTGTATTTGGTAATTACTCTATTTTTTAAATCATGTATGTTGGATGTGATTGTGTTAAAATATTGCTGATGTATACTTGGTGAAGTAAGCAACATAACCAAATTCCTCAAAGTAGTGCTACCTTTACATTGGCCACAATCTGGGAATATTACTGTGACTGTTCCATGTCGAGCACTGGCTATTTTGCAAAATAGTCGTGTCCAATGGATGTGAAATATGCACGGAGATATGACACCAGATTTAAAGGGGGAATCTTTAAAACACGTTTATGTCTTGGAAATTATTAATAATAGCCATCATCATTATAAAACATATATTTGATGGTTAATAAAATATTTAAGTAGAAGGACCGTATATATTTATGCCCCCATTCCAATCTAGTACTTATAAAGGATTAAAACTAAGATTTAAACTTCTGAAGAAGGTGAGGTTATGTCGGCAAACAAATGTTACTTCAAGACAGACTAAAAGCTCTGATCTATTAGTTTGTTCATTTTGTTCATTTTCCTCGAGTAAGAATGTATAATGAACAACACCAATGGTTGCATGGTCTAAGCTATAGATATTCGATTAGTTATCAGTCTAAAAAAATCATAATCTTTGGCAGTCCAGACATTTAATTCTGCCTGGCCATAGTTTTGAATGTTATTAAATAGAAGTTTGTAATTTAAAACAGAATAAAATGTGAAACATATGGTGGTAAATTTGGATATACACTTCATTGATAAATTCTAATAACATTAAATTTAAAAATTATAATGCTGATGAATATGAAAACATAAATTATGTATTAACCCTTTAGCAATCAGCGCATTTTCACTAGACTGAGCAAAAACACTCAAGCTTATCTTTACATATTTACCATTTAGGCATTTTAAATTTTATCATAAAAACTATTTTTAGCTTATATACATGAACAAAATCACACTTATACTGTAAATATTGAAGATTTATAAAAAAAATGTTACATAAATTATTAGACTAACTATTTTGTAAAAAAAATATTGAAATTTTGAACATCTGAAAATTTAAATTGAAATTTCTAAGTCCTTGCTAAACGCTATTATTTTTCCTTTGACTTCCTTTTCCTTATTCATCAATCATCCCGCAAGAGAGAGAATTTATTTCTGTAAAATTTGATACTAGTTTGGTGTTTGTAGTTTATTTTGATTCTGAACTACAGAACATTTTGTAGAATCATGTAAAGGGGAGAGGTGAAAGAATCTCCCTGTATTCGTCATCATACATATCATTCTCATCACTGTCACACATGCTATGAACAGCTGGATTCCTAAGATCAGGGAAATTATCATCTTCACTAGTGATGCCAGAATCGCTTTCATTCACAAAGTCGTTGTGTTGCGACTGTCAATAGTATCTAAATAGTCTAAAATGTCCGAGTCATTTAGCCTAGAACTTGGACCAGCCATTGCCTAGCTAAAATATTTCAACTAAACAACACTTAAAAATAATAAACTTTGAACAAAACAATGAAAATATAATAAATAATATATAAGAAAACTAGTAAAAAAAATAATAGAAGCAAATATATTTATATAAATAAGGAATAAAAAAACACCATAAACTAGAAATTTATTCATAATACGATGTAGACAATGAGCATAACATTTTTCAACTGTTCAAAGTAAAATAGTTTTTCTGAGACTAATGGTGCTATATGGTGGAAAAAGTATGAAATAAACCTAAACATTTGGAATACTGTGTGTGGTGCCACCTAGTTATTAAAAATAAACTTACATGGCAAGATTTAGTTGGTGCTGAATTATTGGCCGCAAGAGTGTTGTAGCAGTACCTTGGCGTGCCGATATTTCGGCGTGGTGAGTGTTTAAGGGTTAAAAGTTAGAATACTGACGAATATGATAACATAAATCATGTCTAAATCATTTAAAGTCAATCATTATAATTTAAATATAAATTATTAATGGGAAAGTAACACTTCTGGTATCTTATCAAATTGGAAATATTTGGTTCATAAGTTGTCAGTGAGATTCATAGACAGTCTTTCAGACATTATTTCCCAAAGTGGTCCAGGTGTTGGACTTAAAAATATTCATAAGTGAAATGGATGATTCAAAAGCACGCGTAGACATTGTTAATAGGAACAAAGCAAGTTTTTTTCCCCATTTTAAAACATGCTTGAATCACTGTCAATCCAACATCTTGAACGTGATCACTTAATGCTGGTTCAGATCTCAGATCAATTAATTTTAACTGAAAAGATCCTTAGTCAATTGGAGGTAGCAGTTGTGAACATTTCACCCACAAAATTTGTCCTTCGAACCTGAATGAATTTCTAACAGATTTAACTATTTCTTTAGTAATGTTGAAGTCCCCAAGTCAGTCCTCAAAGTTTTTCTCAAGATTACTAAAGAAATTGATCATAACAATGCTAAAACTCTTTAACAACATAATGAATTTCTCACAATTTCAGAAAATGAAGTAATTTTCCTGATGTAAAGTACAAAGAAAATCTTGTGCAAGTTTTTCTTAAAATGCATTTAGTTTTTCAACCATATCAATTATACATTTGTCTTTTCCTTTACGTTGGCTATTCAACACATAAATGTAACAAAATACATCTATGTATAAAATCTTCATCCTGTAGCTCCTTTTAGAGTTGAAGATCCAAGAAACATTATCATCTCTTTTTTGAGTTCAATAAACCTCTCCAGAGCTTTACCCTTACTTAACTAACAAATATAATTATGAATAAGATAATATTGATGTCCTGCAGATATATCTACTAATAGTTTGTGGAAGAGCCGGTGATGAAGGCTTGACTTTGATCTAATACAGTTAACAAACTTCACAAGACATGTTGGTGAATAATGCAGTGTAAGGACTGCATTTTAGTGGATAAAACTATCAATCTTGCCATCAAACCACTCTTTCTTCCATTCCTGGAGGGAGTATCATTTGTTTCAAGAAGTCAAATCTTATGTGGATCTATTTTGTTTAAGTGAAATAGTTTTGCATTTTTTTGAAGATAGCTGTCTAGTAAAACTTTCTTCCAGATAAAGTAGTGCTAACTATTCTTCAAGAAAACAGCCGCCATCAAAATAGTAAGCTAGTATGCCTAAATGAATGATGTGTGGCATCTGTCAACTCATAAGCTGCCACTGAAATAGTTTTCGCCCATTCCAAGTCTGTGCAGATTATGTAAAATGTTTCTGACCCCAGAAGTTTGATTCCATGAAATATAGGTGTGTTTAATACTAGGATGTTTTCTATGGAAGAAATCGCACATGATTTAGTTTTTTATTCAGTAATATATTTTTTGGTACTGCTAACATACAGTATGTAAAGGACTGTAAAGGACTTTTTATTTTTAGTTAAGAGCCAGGCTTCTTGCAAAGACACCCAAGTAACTTTTTCTTGTTGTGACAAGGTCTGCACGAGAACTATACTTTCTCTTTGATAAGATGCTGTCAGTGATTCAACATTTGAGATTTGCAACGCCAAATTGTTAATTTTTCAAAGGATTTAGGTTTACTTTCATTGTGTATTTCCAAATTGTACTCCTTGATCGCAGACACGCACCATAACACAAAAGACATGAAAGTTTAGAGTTATAATTCTTTGGCAATATAAATATGTACTTATTAGTCCACTCAGCTTTAAAACAACAATCTTCATCAATAAGCTTCCTTCTCTTACTGTTCAAAGTATAAAATGCCACTCTATAGAGAAAACAAACAAACTTACAATATAAGTTGTAAGTAGCACCTGCATTTGCATGCACAATCAAATAGTAAAATATGCACCATAATATGCAAAAACAAATGAACCAAAATCAAATATTTGTTTTGTGGAAAATCTTGCCTTATTCATGGCTGTTAGTTTTTTCACCAGACAAACTTTTTGCTAATTTGACAGATGTGTGTCATGAGGATTTTTATTTTATACCTGACCAAGCTTATTGAATGCAATTCTAGCAACAATGAGTTTCTAAAAACTACGGTACTGAAATTTTATCAATAAGAGAAAGTGAGTACTGCAAGTAGAGATGTGGTATCGAAAGAAAAGTATTTATAACAGTATCAAACCACATATAAGCTTTTCTGCTTCATCTGCTTTGGGGACTTTTGAATTGACTACAAAAGCTTCTTTTGTTTAGTTTCTGATGACTGTGCTCAATAATAAACAGGTCACCACAAAAAGCTGTTTCTTTCAATACCGGAGTGTGAATAGGCCTACTTATATATGTAAAAGTATCAGGGAAAAAGTACTGAGTATAAAAATACTAGTATCAAAAGGAAAATATCAATACTTTTTTCACATCCCTAACTGCAAGGAATTACCTTGAGCCTCCAAGTGTGTTATAATTTAAGGTAATTTAAAGACGCGGTTTTGGATGTATTGATCTTTTTCTTGATGCCATCTTCACAACACACACATACACACGTTTTGTTTTATTTTATACCCAATTAACTGCAGAGATTTTATTAATTAATTAATTTTCAGCCTATGATAGAACGAGGACAAGTGATAATTTAATTTGTTCATTATGAGTAAAATATGAATTTTTAACTTAGGAATTTAAAATATGCATGCCAAATTATTTTTCATGGAATATGCATCTTTAGAACTATCAAATATTGGCCAAATGGTCTTAGTCTATTAAGGTGTGACTTACAAAGTATACCATTTCCACATACCCTTAGATTTGTAAAAAAGAACATGCATTTTTCACACATATCTGGGCTCTAGTCATAGGGCTTACAAGCAGAGCACTTGCTATTATTATAACAAATGTACAAATAAGATGGCAAATATTAACTGGCGAGACAAAGTAACAATGTTGGACACAGAGCATAGTCCTTATCTCACATCGAAGTAACAATTTTAGAACACAAAATAGAGTCCTTGCCTCATATTGAAGTAACAATGTTAGAAAAGTCCTTATCTCACATTGAAGTAACAATTTTAAAACATAAATCACAGTCCTTGCCTCATATTGAAGTAACAATGTTAGAACAGTTTTTTTTGCCTTGTATTGAAGCAACAATGTTAGATCACAGAACAAAGTTCTTGCCTAATATTGAAGTAACAATGTTAGAATAGAGTTCTTGCCTAGTATTGAAGTAACAATGCTAGAATAGAGTTCTTGCCTAGTATTGAAGTAACAATGTTAGAATAGAGTTCTTGCCTAATAGTGAAGTAACAATCTTAGAATAGAGTTCTTGCCTAATAGTGAAGTAACAATCTTAGAATAGAGTTCTTGCCTTGTATTGAAGTAACAATGTTAGAACACAAGGGAGTGTTCTTGCCCTGTATTGCAGTAACAATTTTTTAACAGAGGGCAGTGTTCTTGCCTCATATTGGAGTAACAATTTTAGAACACAGGGCAGTGTTCTTGTTTCATATTGAAGTAACAATTTTAGAACACAGGGCAGTGTTCTTGCTTCGTATTGATGTAACAGTTTTAGAACACAAAACAGATTCCTTGCCTTGTATTTTGGTGACAATGTTGGAACACAAGGCAGCATTCCTACTCGTATTGAAGTAAGAATGTTAGAACACAGTGGGGAGAAGCCTTGCCTTTTATTAAAGTTACAATGCAAATACATGTTTCAGTGGTTAAAAGTCTAAGATGTCACCCAAATGTTAAACTAGACTGCCAATGATAAAAAATAAAATACACATCTCCTAAACAAATCATCCAGAGGAAATTAAACAATTTAAACTCCATTTATTCTGAAAGATGACATGCTTATATTCACTATCATGGTGTCTACTCAACTTGACCAATGAAATCCCCGACTTTTTCCCTGATTTCCCCTGATCATTTCCTAAAATTCCCCACTAAAATGTATGTAGCATCCTTCCAATTCCCCTCCCCCCTCCCTTCTCTACTCGTTTTTCTATTAATATTTTTTATGAATAATAATAAGTTTTAAAATTTGAATATTTTTTAAAATTTGTATTAAAATTGTTTACTATGAATTAAAAATATATTACACAGCTACAAACAAAAAAATGACATAATTTACTGATTTAATGATTATTGTATTTCGTATTTTGAGTAAAATATTATTTTCCCGGATTTTTATTGTGATTTACCGAATTCCCGGCTTATTCCCGTTTTTACCCGATCACTTCAAATTCCCAGCTAATTCCCGTTTTCCCTGATTTTCCCAGATGGTAGACACCCTGACTATGGAGTAGATTATTAGATATGTAATCAGTCACAGTAGAACTGATATATTAACGGTCTGTACATATATTGTGATAAAGTATTAGATAAAATTATGTTGCATTAATTAAAAATCATAAAATAGTTCAATTTCTAATCATTGAACTTCTTACAGTGGCCATAGAAGATTTAATACAGGGATTGATGAATAAAAATAAACCACACTCGTTAGTTCTCCCCTATTTGTTAAGATTAGTTTAAGCCTATTTACGTATTAAAATGCTAGCTATGTCATTGTACAACAAAATAATATTTATTAAAAAACTAGTTATAAATTCTAGATCAATTGGTGACCTAGTTGTTAAACAAATTTCAAGGTATGAATCCTCAAATGTTTTGCTAAAACTATCATTAATGTTAATGTATGCTTTATTACAAGTTTGCTGATTATTATCAAAGTTATCTCCTCTAGGGGAAAAGGATGATACTGAACTTAAAGTTTGTGGACCTTTCATTAAACTGGCTGAATAAAGTAAAAATGTGTTTACATTGATTTAAATAAAATATCAAATAACATATATTTTTATAATAGGCATCCACTAATACATCATTTAAGTGATGTGTGGATTCTATATTTGTACCAGTTCTGGTGCTGATTATATTATTTTGTTTCTTAGTTACAAATTCCACATAACAACCTAAACCAATCTTAAACCATTTGGTATCAATTGTTTTCATTTTCAAGTAATGTGAGTAGCTACAAAATCCATCCTCCAACAGTTAAAGGTGCAAATTAATTGAACATTAAAAATTAATAACCTTTATGTCAACTGTGTTAATTAGATTGTATTGATTTATTAAGATTATTTTTAAACTTTTATTACTAAATAATAACTTTATAGAAACCAAAACAAGTCCTCAACTTAAAAAAAACCCGGGCAAACGAAGGTACATACTAAAACTTTATTCAGTACAAACTCACAGAAAATAATTTTAGTATATATAGAGGATAGATAATATACTTTATAAGTATATATTCTCTAGATAGCCTAGAATTATTTTCTATGATTGTTATAATTCATGAACTCAGTTATATAATAGTTAGCCCACAGCTCCTTGTATAAATTACTAGCAGGCAACAAATTAGAAATTCACCTAACACTTTCAATCATATTTTCATAAGTAAATAATTTACCTTTTAGTATGTAGTTCTAGTTGAGGACTGGTTTTGGTTTCTATAAAGTTATTTTTTAGTAATAAAAGTTTAAAAATAATCTTAATAAATCAATACAATTAGTTTTAATTGAAAAAAAAATTACTCATTCTATTATTTATACTAAACAATTAACTATTCATTCTAATTTGATATATTGACCTAGTTTGTTCAATAAAATATAATAAAGATGGAAGAATTAATGTTATTGAGAAAACTCTTGTTAGTTCACAGATGAGTAACACAAATCATGTATGCTAAGGAATTAATTTCACACACAACAAAGCCACGCAATGTTCAACCAAGAATACAATCAAATGGGCACACACCCTCACTGCATGTCACTCAAGGAAGCTCAATAACCCCTCAAATACAATGGCAAGAGTCCATAAACCAGGGTAACCAAAGTGGACCTACTCGAAAAAATCCACCCAAGATTTTATGGTGGGCACACTTGAAAAAACCCACTTGGTGTACTAAGAGTTTTTTTTAATTTCCTATGTTTTCAGTATGTACTGTAATATTACAGAATCATATAAGCAGCCAAAGTGTGTGAGTTACTCATAATGAATAAACAGGACATGAGTCATTCATATACAGCATAAGGAGATTCCCTTTTCTAGCCATAAAGCTGATTGATTGGTCCAACAGTATTGTAGGCAGCTACTTAAACAGTTTTCCATCTGTTCATTCTGTGTGTGTACACCAAGTCAATATCACAACATAAAAAGGAAGTGTGTTCCTACATCATAGCATGTACAGTCAAGTTGTAACTGAGAAAGTTTATATGGTTCAGGAAAATTAGATAACAAGGAAAAAAATTCCAAAGTGGATGAAAATGTACACATTTTAAACATATAAAAACATACAAATAGGCCTAATGTATTTATATACTCTTTTAGTGGTTCTATAAAAACTTATAAAAGTTTGTTTCAATATGATTTAATTGAACTTAATAACAAATAACTTTTTTAGTTACAAAAAAAAAGTCTGATTGTTTCACCAATATAAGATAAATTTAAACCCAACATGTTTATGGAAAGCAAAAATTAAAAGTTTCCTGAAAGAACCTGTATATATAGTACATTGCTTTGACCATGATAAACTTAAATATCCATCTCGCATGCTTGGCAGGGCTGGAAAAAATCTGTTTTGTTTTCTAAACCCAGCTCGCTCGGGTTTTAATGGGTTCTTTAAGAAAACTTTTAATTTTTGTCTTCCACAAACATGTTGTGTCTAAATTGATCTTTTATTGGTGAAACAATAAGACTTTTTATGTGTAACTAAAAAAAGTTATTTGTCATATTAAGCTCATTATTAAACATTATTATATTATTATAACAAACTTTCATATTTTTATAAGTTTTTATAGAACTACTGAAAGAGTATATAAATACATATAGTCAAAATACATTAGGCCTATTTGTATTTTTGATATATTTATATTCATCACATTGCTTTGACAATGATAAACTTAAATATCCATTTTGCATGCTTGGCTTCTCTCAAATTAAAAATTGTAGCCTTGGCAAGAAATAAATTTTGATCTTTATTATTATTATTATTATTTACATTTTAATGTGTTTGAATAATAAACTTGACTTTGTAAATTTAAAAATGACACCTAAACACAAGCATCTAAACCAGCAACCTTATATAAAACTGGAATTTTCTAATTTACATGGAAAAAAAGCCATGTATATGTGAAGTGGGTCACAAAAGCTTGAAATAAAGAACAAGATGGATAGCTTATGCTAAGGTAATGGTGTGGTGACCTTTATTTTAAAGCCGCAATTTATATCAGGAAAATATTCAACTAGATACCTATTTCAGACTATACCCACAGAGGCTATCTCAAGAGCAAAACCAGGAGCCAGCTACCAAAGCCTAATTACTTTCTTTCCGAAACAATAAAATATATTTACTGCCACAGTATTTTAGAGGTTTGAGCATAGCATAATTAGTTTGCATTTATTTTGGCAAAGGAAATAAACATCTCAAACTTTTGAAACTAGAATTAAAAAAATAAAGTGAGACAAATCAAATTTTTAACAGCCCCATTTGATTGGCTATTAAAGTGTCCATGATTGATTTAAAACACTACAGTAAAAATTGGAAATGTTCCCAAATTAAAATGCTACCAGTGGACAGAGAGTTAATGGCTACCAGTCCAAAATATATTGTATTAGCCCAAATATAGTGAGAAGTTTTAACCTAAAATTGTACTTCCAAAAACTGTAATTGTATTTTTTTTACAGAAAATAACTGTCAGATTCCTACAAAGGTATATTATGTAGCACACTCTTAACTATACTGGCCAGCCCTAAATAATCTGCACTCACAAGCTAATAATAAACTCAAGGTAAAAAACGAAGTGAAAAACCAGTTTGAGTGTAGGAACTACCCCACTTACGATTGTCTAATAATAAACTCATGTTCAAAATGAAGAGTGGGAGGATTTCCACCCTTCAGTGTCAGTACAATGATACATTAGTAGGTCGGTCATAGTTGCTGGAAGTGTGCTTGCTGTGTTTCTGATATTAAAAAATGTTAGGACTGCCTGCGTATCAAGACAAACTTCCAAAGAGCCTAATAAAACTGTGTTAAATTAAAAAAAAAAATTAACTTTTCACCATGTGGTATATATATTAAAGATATTTTATTTTTCGAGTAGGACACCTTCAAAATATAAAGTTTGTAATATGTGAAGCAGTTCTATATTAGGGCCAATACAGTATTCACTGACACCATAAAACCAAGCATTTTTTTCCTGTAAGAGCAGTCTAACCCACAAATAAAGAAGATCAAGTCTTCAGGATTCAAAATCTCTTACCTAGGAGAAGCCTTTAAGGCTGGGCGACTCCTTCGGCCATGAATATTTGTGCCATAACCTCGAGTTCTCACAGGACTGCTAAAGTTGAAACAAAATAATAGCAAAAATAATAATAAAAATAATAATAAAGAAACTCAGGTAAAAGAGGCAAAGTATAGAAACAAATAAAAACCTAAACATCGCACATACAATATCAATAAAACCAATACATATTCGTTTTGTTTTCATTATCATGTGACTAAATTAGAAATAGGTCATCTTTCATCCAGGGAAACATTGTACATTGTTCATCGAGTGAAGGATTCAATATGTTGACTCAAACCAGTCACTCACTCAAAGGTAATAAGTCAAAAGTCCAAATCTCAGCGCTTTCGACAAGAGTTAAGGCCTGAAGGGGTAAGGATCACAAAACCAGACTTGAAGAGAGCCACTCCTGGGAAGAGATAAATGGTTTTATCTTAGGCATATATAGTTTTACAAGTTTATGTCTATAGGATTTTTTAATTCTTTGTCACTATGCCTAGCATAATCCAATTTAATTGAGTCAAAGCAAAGATAGATTGAAAAGTATTCCCAAAGTTTAATCAAATTCTAGGTACAATTTTTTAAAATTGTTTTATGTTGAAAAAACAACCAAAAAAACAACACAAACAAGCAAGGTAAGTTTTATGGCAAACAAAGTGTAACCAGGATGGCCACATCTTAAAAAAGAAAATTTCCTGTTCTGAAAATTCAAATTTCTTTGACAAACACTAAATTTGTTATAAATAATTATGTTTGAATACACTCAAAAATAAATATAAGCCTACAGTAATAATATTTTGATAAAAATAATGTTTGGATAGTATGCAATTAAATTCTCAAGTATGACTCTTCAAATGCAGAAATCTAGCCATTTAAATTGTCTTTGTGATAGGGGGCTTAATGCTTTGATTTTTTAAAAGTTGTTTCAGCTTCATCTTCAACAGAAATTCCCTAAAACAATACACAAAACACTTTCCACAATCTGATTCACCCCTACAATCGTTGTTACTTTCATCCAAAATACGAGGCACATCCACATAGTAAGGTTCGTTGAGATATGACCGGCAAAATAGACTTGTAGGCAGGAGGGTGGGGCCGG
>CABFVX010002757.1:61430-104739 GCA_902151425.1 Timema shepardi | reverse complement strand
CCTCTGACAAGACATCATGTGAATGTGAGGAATGCCAGGCCTCCACCGTGGTTCGGATTCCACGTTAAACTGTAGGTCCTCCATTTAATCTCATTATCACCCTACCATTACCCATTAGCGTAAGTGCGTATAACCCGAACGGGTAGTAAGACGCGGTGCTAATAATAATAATAATTTTCTATACTGTACAAAAGTCACAAATTTAATGGTTGTGTTTAACGGTAAACATATTTTTTATTTACTTAGTTTTAGTTTTAGTAAAATAAAAAAAACATATTAAAAATAAAATACCAATTTCGTAATTTGTTTGTCATAATTTGTGCAAATCGACAGTTAAGATACTATTAGTGATACGAATGGTTTTGCTTTGATTCAGATTGTGAAGCCATGTTTGGATCAAACAACGCTATTTTAAATCTTTGATCAATTTCAATATAAAGTCTGTTTCTAGTTTTAACACATATTT
Organism: Timema shepardi; assembly: GCA_902151425.1. Classification (NCBI taxonomy): domain Eukaryota; kingdom Metazoa; phylum Arthropoda; class Insecta; order Phasmatodea; family Timematidae; genus Timema; species Timema shepardi. The sequence continues at coordinate 104,273 of CABFVX010002757.1, read as the reverse complement.
TTAAAAAAACACCCGCTGTGTGGTGTGGACTTGAAATGTATAATTTGCGCTGTCTTTTACACAAGCCTGGATACTCAGGCCGGAATTGTAAGCAAAGGTGTGAATACTCCGCTCCTGACATAAACTAAAATGCCAAAACTCACTTGAGAAAGCGCATTCTATTGAACAAATTAAGTACAGTCTCTCACAATTTTTTCGACTCAACAAGGTGCCCATGAGCCACCAATGGCTCATAGCCCACAGTTTAAAAACCACTGATTTAGATTATATCAATTTTTTTTGGTATAAATTACCCGCTTCAGTTGTCGTGTAGTCTAACGCTAACTTGTGTTATACTGGATTGCTGGTGACGGTGATATCGGGGTTTGAATCCTGGTTGGATGTACTAAAGGTGGATTTCCTAAATGTTTTCCCACCATCCCTCCACGAAAATTTGGGTGCACTTCCTATACCTTTAAACTTACTCATCCCTAACACATTAGCAAAATTAGTTCAAATGTGTGTAACCCAGACGGAGTGACAGACATTTTATAATCATTGTTGGGAGCCTGAAAAACTAGATGCTATTTAAATGGTAGCTACATAATAAACTATGAAGATTTTTTTTATATTCGTGCTATCAGAAATTCCAATAAATTAGGCCTATTAAATGTACAGGTTTACATAATTAAAGTGATAGGACTACAGACAAATGACTTTAGAAAATTTGAAACGGTTTGAAAATGTCCTTAACGGGTTTGTTCAAAATTCGTATATGGAGAGCGTTTTTTAGAATGTTGTTCCTAACTGTGATAGTTTATACCTAGAGAAATTATGTATGCCTATTATTGTATTATAGTTATACTATTACATAACCTTAACATTTATTTATATAGAGATTATGATTAATTAGCATTTTAAAACCAAAATATTCATAGATAAGCCTTATTTTAGAATTCTATTTCCTCCTTTTTCAAAACTATGTTTTAAAAAAAATCTCATTTCACATTCGGGGTTTACGCATAAATACTAACCACGCTAATTAATAAGAGTGAGGAGATGTAGGCCTACCCGAATTTAAGTGGGGTGAGAGTAAAAATCCATCTAGGAAAAAACACCATAAATAACCCAGCTATGATTTGAACCCCCCCAGCCTTCCCATCATAAAATATAAATGGTACGGCGCACCGCACAGATTTTCTCTCACTTTTATCTTAAAATATACATTTACTAAAATCTAGTAAGATTTGTGAAAATAAATAATAGGTCTATACATTATTGTCGAAACATTACATCAAAGATCATAAATGAAATAATATACACTTTTTCTTACTTACTCTATGGTATTAAGAATTAGGAACACTGTTACAGAAAAAGTGAGAAAAGAGAAACATTTTTGTCAACCAAAGAGCAAGGATAAGATTAATTTACTAAACCTGAATTAAAAAGTAGATATATTTGATTATAGCTCAAAAATTATTGGTTCTATAAAAATGTATTTCAATTAAAAATGTGTATCTTAAATAGTACTACAACGTTACAATGTTAAGTTTTTTGTAACTCTAATAGTTGCGGAGAAATCATGGAAATTGGAAAATTTCCCATATGTAAAGTAAACTAAAAATCATTTTCATAAGAAAATGAGAACTGCCATCTTGTTTATAATGATAAACAGTGTCTAAATATAAAATTTAATCAAAATCGTTAGAGCCAATTTTAAGAAAATCGATTTTTTTTTCTATTTTTTCCCTTAAGTAAATTATCATTAATGTTAGGGTTAAATATCTAATTCTTATTCCTCCTTGAGAGGACCTTACGGAAACCTCCAGATACCACGTGTTAGTCCAATCGGTAAAGTAGTTTCGGCTCTAGATGGAGGTACAGACAGACGGCATTGTGAAAACCACATTTTTTGTTTCAGGGGGTCATGAAACGTCGTCATTCATTAAAATCTTGAGATTGATTTATTGACAATCACAATACTTTTTCTCAGAGGTGTCCAGAAAAAGTAAAAATCAAACTAATTAGGCTTGAAACCAAGTCCATGTGTACACCAGTGTGGATATTTCTATAGTTAAATACAATTTAAGGAAACGAAATGTGTCTTAAAATAAAGTCATTATATTAAACTATACATTTTAATATCTCTATCTTAATTTATATGGGAAGTTACCGTGTCTAAACAGACCTTGATCCCATCTAGCTTGTAAACAAAATAAATGCCTGGCGCATCAAAACAAATGAAACACAAAGTCCGTTTTACAAAAATAGACAGCTAATTAACACAGGCCTGAGGAGAACTAAAGATGACCTACACACAAATTATAAACAAGAAACAAACTTTACATTAATAATATCCTATGTACATAAATATACAAGGTTGTGTTACCCAATAGCACGTGATTAAGGCACCAACAAAGGAGGGCAAAACAAATAATGACTATATCATTTTTTTAATTATTGATATTGAAAAAAAAGGAACAGAAGAATTTTAGTAGGAATAAAATTTTATCAAAAATATCATTCTGTATTATTTTATTCAAGTCAACAATGATAAAACTTTTACCATATTGGGACTTATTAATATTGTTTTATAAGTATCTCCAGTATAAAAATTACTTGTTCCTCTATCCAGCCAAAAAATAATAATCTTGAAATCCAGAAAACCTAGGATGCTTAAATTTCGAAGGCAAGTAGCCTGGGCGTAGGAATACTTTGTGACCATAAATTCTCATGGGGGCTACCAAACTTGGAGATGAGGTTTTAAAAAAAAAATCCCGAATTTCAGAAGATCTAGGAAACTAAAATTCGGCAGGAAAATAGCCCCGAGCCAAAAGTAAAAGTTATCAATTTAATCCCACAAACTCAACAACCAAACCTTACTACAAAAATAACCCCTCTAACCTGCTGCTTTGAATTTGTCCTTACGCTCGATCACTTAAGTTAGTTTCGTCGATTTTATTTTCCATTACATCTTACTGCCCGCTTGGCTTATATACCCATGACATAATTACGCTAATGTATCAGGGAGGAAGAAGGTTTAGTTTAGACAAAATATACTCGAATTTGCGTGGAGGGATGGTAAAAAAAACCATTAATAAAATCCACCCTCATCAAATACAACCGGGAATCGAACCTTCAGGTATCGTTTTTAATCACCTTTTTGATTACATGAAGAAAATATAATAAAATTGTTTACTACAATGTGCAACAATGATAATCCATAGTCATAAATAAAGAGTACATACACATTGTTACTACCATAACCTAGGATAGTATACCATTTAGAACCTGTTCTATCAACGTTAGCAAAATTTATCTGGCAGGTAAATACCATTTCACGCAACAACAACAAAAAACTCAATAAAATATCTTAATGTTGAACTTGTGTGTGCACCGTCTTACTGCCCGTCAGGACTACTCTAATATTTACACTAATGGTTTTGGGCTACTACGGCCATACGAGCAGTTAGTGTCGCTTGAGATGTAACGACGAATAACGCTTGATATCATAATGACAACACATGGCCAGACGGAAACGTGAGATGTGACTTGAATCAAGCGTGAAATGTCGATGCATAAGTATAGGTAAAAACCTATGAAAACATAAGAAAATACCAGTATAGATATCTCTCCGATACATTTACTGTCCCGTTTAGCTGCTGTACAGCAGTTTTTGTAACTATTCAAATGGATCCCGACGACGGACAAACTTGTATGTCTTGTCGGCCTATACAAGAAGATATTTACTGCCTTGTTAGGTATGGGTTTGTCAAGTTTCGATAATATTGATATCGATTCGAATTTAATATTATTCGATAACTCGAAAAAAATTGACAAGGTCATGGCAAATCTTACAATGTACCTAAAATATGTTAATATTATATTTTTAACAACAATTCTTATGATGTAAAGTAAAATGTTTAATAATTATTACCGTATTGACAGGAAAATAAGCCGAACATTTTTTTCTTAAATACAGCCTTTATAAAACCTTTGTACAACCAAAAATCGCACCTTTGGATGATACGTAACAAATGTGTTAACTTTGAGGACTGAAGATTGATAGCCTTTAATTTATCATCACCACAACCGCTTAACTTTGACAATGTGAACTATTGTTGCATGAACATGTTGAAGAACTTAAATTTATAAATGATAACTTATATAACTAGGATCCAAAACTACTTTAATATTTTATAATAATGAGTTGCTCTTTTTCATTTCATTTAATATATTCATCATTTCTAACTATGATATGATTCGATTCGAAAACTATTCAAAATTAGCGAATAAAATTTGATCTGATTCGAATTTTTAAAAAACATGCCTTGCATTCTATTGTTTGGTCCATTACATTTGACCTGCGGCATTTAATGCTCGAATAGTCGTAGACTGAGGAAGATAAAATCCAAGCCTATAGGAAATGTACCCGAATTTTCGTGGAGGAGGAGTACATGCATCCGATTGTGATTCGATCCCAAATCTTCCCGTTATAGGCAAACCAGTCTATTGCGAGTGTTGTGCATTAGACCACGCGACCAACGAAGAGGGTAGTTGTCGGAACTATCTTACAGGATAGTCAGGAATATTAAAACTAGACCTAAATGGCCTAGTCAATATTTAATGTTGTTAGGGAGCGTTGCTATGGCTCTGAACGGACGTTTATTTAGTCTCGCAGAGTTACGATCGATCACCCGTAATGGCACAAAAAACAACTTTCTCGTCTAGTACTGACTATATGGGTCCAAAAACTATGATTAGGGCTGATCTTGTAAGAAGACGTGCGGGAACTGGGCATACAAAGGAGAAAAAAAAGGGGGAGGGGTGATCATGTAAGTAATGATGATTGTGTCTTCATCTTTATAACTATTTTTGTTAGCGTATGACCCGAACGTGTAGTAAAACGCGGTGTAAAATAAAAATAAAACATTTTTATTCGTATTGAGGCCAGTTTAGCTTGAGTAGGATTTTGGTAGAAGCACCTTTTATATAATAGTAGCATTTTTATTGCGGTCAACATTGGTAGCGTCTTATTTTATTATTTTAGTTATTTTATATGTATTGATAAGTTAGTATATTTCAAACATTGCAGTTGCAAATCACAGTTCTTAATGTATTATACATGAAAATTAATTTAGTAACCCTTCTAGAGTAGCATAACTTTTAAGTTTTTAAATATCTTCTAAAATAATAGTTTTTTTTAAATTTAATGTTTCTAAAGTTTTAAACTATATAATAAAAGCATCAATCTTTTTAGCACTGCATCTTACTAGACGTTCTGGTTATACAAATATCTACTAATTACAATAGTAGTTTTAGGGATTAAGAAGGCTATATTTAGAGGAAATGTACCCGTATTTGCGTGGAGGAAGAGTGGAAAACCATTTTGTAAAAATCTTCAGTACACCAAACTGGGATTCGAGCCTAGATTTACCCGTCATTCGCAGTATATTCCGTTGAAGGAGTAGCTCCTTAGACTATGCGGCCACCGAAGCGGGTAGCATTTAATCGAACACTAAGAAATCCAGAATAAATGTATTTATTTGTTATGAAATATAGTTACAAAAGCGTGCTCTATGTCCTTTTGTTCTTATTGTATGAGTAAAATTATAAACATTACATCTAACACATAAACACATTGAAGTCAACAAAACATAATCTTTTATTATGATCCATGCGGTATCACGTGTTGTTATTAAGGCTTGAAAATGTCACACAACACGCTTCGCCCTCTTAGCAAGATCTTATTATGAACCGACATTTTACAAATGGAACATATCATTTGTGATCCTCTTGATTTTGAATGGTAAAATATGTAATTCAATTAAAATAGGACATAATTATCATGATCATTATCGCTACAAGGATCTGAATTATATATTTCTTAACTTGGAAACGTTATTCTTTCACTAGCTTCGCTCAATCATCGACGACAATGTCTTCTGTTGATTAAATTCAAGTTGTTTTATGTTTTGGAAGCTGTTAAGACGGCCTAAAAATCTACTAATCTGTGTTTTATTTTTTAAGTATGAAGGCATTAGAGAAACTTGGTTCAACTATTGCAGGGTTAGGTAGAGCTTGTTTATAGACGGGTTGAAATATATATATAGTTTCATTAAAATTTCCAAAAAGGTTTGTTTTATCCTTTGTATAATCGCTATTAGTCCTAGTCGTATGTTTAATTTCATTAGAATAATGACTCAAATAACTAAGACATCGTATTGGGTAAAATGACACACCATGTAATATTACACTTATCAATCGTATTTCATTTTACCTTGGATCACCATTTATAAAATTATAGAATAATACGCCAAGAAAAATCCATTTATATAGTTAATTAATGTCAAAAAATATAGCTTAATGCATTTGAAGTAACACTAATCATAGTTACAATGAAATTCCTTACCCTTTGATACGTTAGTTGACAATAAAAGCGAACACAAAATGTATTTTACAAAGCAGATTTTCACTTTTTATTTAATAACGTCTAAAATATATTGTGTTAACGTCAGCCATTTAAAGAATATCACTGATTTTAAATAAGGAGTAAGTGAATATCCTTCAATTGGGAAAATATATTAGCATTTATATATTTTAAAAAAAGCCACTATGTCATTATACCATAGTGTGTCATTTTAGGCTAGTTTCCCCTAACTGTCAAAGGCCTAATGTTCTTTCCACCAAAATTATAATATTGCCTCTATAACTAATATTTGTTTTATCACTGCGTTTTACACCTGTTCAGGTTTCACACATATATTATGATCATTACTCTAGTGGTATAGGTATGTAGACGGAAACATTTTAGAGGTAATCTACTAACATTTACGTGGAAGGAGAGTGGAAAACCCCCCATCAGTACACCCAACCTGGATTCGAACCCCGATCTCCTGTCATCGGAAGTCTAGTCCAACACGAGAGTAACGCCTTAGACCACGTGGCCACTGAAGCAGATACATTAACTAATATTGACAGTCTCCTATATACAATCACTATTGTGTTAATTTGTGTCAGTTGTCTGATAAAACAAATTAGGGTAAACAAATACCATTCCGATAAAATTAACGTACCAAAGATTGCTTACGCGTTTATTCTTAATTGTTAAGTTCTTATAACAATAGGACTTACAACAAAGGGCTACTTACAGATCGACCCAGTTACCAAGAGGTCAAAGAGGTCGATTATAATTTTTAAACTCGCATTGGTGGACAGTGTAAGCTCTCAATATACAGAATATCCGTGATGGGTAGACCTAGCTTCTATTTTTTTTTCCGCACCGCGTTTGGGTTATACGCTTCCTAGCTTCTAATCTCATCCGGGTATAGTGGAGGTGGTTTTCCTATCCCACTAATGTGGGTGCATTTTATTCTAAGCTATTCTCCAAATAATAATAATAATAATTATTGTTATTATTATTATTATTATTATTATTATTATTAGGTGTTCTGTCTTGAGATAGGTATATTTCTTCCATCAGTGAAATTAGACCACCAATGCGTCCTCTGCCTCCTTCAGCTCCCAGAATTTTCTTCTTTCCATCAAGTCATACAATATTTAAATCCTCCTTATTCCTAAGCTATTATTTTCCTCAACCTTTCCTTCTATGACGTCGTACAGAAGATAAATCCTCCTAGAGATGTGTCCAATCCAGTTTTATTTGTACTGAAGAATCACATTCAAAATGATTCTCTTCTAACTCACTCCTCTTAGGCTTACCTTACCCTTTAGATAAAGTCGTTGATAGCTTAGTTGTTGAAAGGAGTCTACTTATAAAGAAAAAACAAAAAAGTAGGCTATTTAAGGAACCCTAGTTTGACCCCATGTAAAATCTTACTATTTTATTAGACATTTTGTTATTGAAAAGGGAAATAGTACTTTATAGTAATCAATAATAATAATAATAATAATAATTTTAGATTTTCTAAGAATCGAACTTATGACTTACTCTGAGACTATTTCACTAAGCAAACTCGTTATCAAGCTAAATAGTTTGACTATCGGTGTCGTAAGGTCCAGGTCATAAGGATATTTGAAGTAATTTACTATAAAATATAGAATTTAGGTAGCCTATTTATTAATTTAATTTCAATTGATTCATATGTCAAACTGATACGCGATGGTTAACTGCAGAATTATTCCTGTTACTTGAAACATATTACAACAAATAGTGAAAGCGAGAAGAAACTGGACTAAAGAGAGTAAACAGAGACAGACCAGAATGGCTCGATGATTTAGCATTGTTGCTAAATACCACGGGTTCGATACATGTGTCTAAGTAGTCATTTATTCTTTAAGTGAATTAAAATAAATATACAGTTTAGTTTCAACAAATAGTCAGAGAACGCTCGATTCTGTGATTTTTTCAAGTGATGACTACGTTTTTAGCCCTTCGTGAATATTATTCACTATGTTTATGACCTTAGTTGAATGATTAGAGTTTCATTCTAGAAATGATAATATTATTCAATCAGATTTAAAATTGCTATTAAATACGCCCTGCTACAATTACATGAAAGCATTTCCTAGCAAAGAGCTACGACCTGGAAGGTTTCAGGTGCTTCTCGAACCTTCCAACACCAATTATCTTCACTTTCGTCACATATCGATGTAAATTTATTCAAATTACAAAATATTACCGTCATGATGAAAGGTTTTCGTTATGACCTTTGAATTGTTAACTAGAATTTATAACACTTCACTGTCGTTTAGCTGTCTCGGTGATTGGCTACAGTCCAATTTTAATAGGAAGGATCTTTAAGAAAATACTCACAAAAAAACTTCCTTGTGTAAGCTTGAAATCGAGATATTATACCGACCAAGCGGCCTTCCCTGTTGGTGATGATAGTGCCAACATTTGTGGATAGAGGGTATCATTTGGTCAGCACAATGAACCCTTCGGTCGTTATTCTCAGTTTTCTAGACCAAAATGGTTACTTATTTATTCAAGTATAAAATACTTAAATCAATTAATTTAAATAAGTTTGAAAATGGCACCTGAACAGTGGACATGGGAAATCGAGCCCGGATGATTTGGCTTAGCACACCAGTGTTCTGCAACTGAGCTATCCAGGATTCGTCCCGTCTCTGGGTCGTTCTTCACTCATAGTTTAAGGCAGAGTCTGTTATGGACGTGTGGGAATTGTCAGATACATATGAGTGACTAATAGTATCTCGAGCTATCAAATACCAGAGCCATCTGAATCATTGGAGAGCTGTTTTGCTGTCAAGTATACAATACAAGAATGGAATTAAATTTAGAAGAATTTTAATAAAGTTCAACACACAGGTTGCAAAGCATTGTAATTACGGGAATGTCCGCATGAAAACAACAAATAAATTGATTTAAATTAGTTAAAAAATGACACCTAGACACGGGGATCAAACCCAGAACCTTTGGCTTAGCATGCTGATATTTTGTACTAGATAAAAATTATTTACATTTTATTGTAATATAATTATAATTGTAATTATAATTATTTGGCAGGATGCTCAGAGGGTGTTTTTTTATAAGTGGCCTCCTACTTTCACTAAACGCAAATACGGATACATTTATTATACATTCTACCTTCTTCATCTCTATAACATAAGCGTAATGCGTATATTCCGATAGGGTAGTATGTCTCAGCGGAATAAAAAATAGTTTTTCACTATCAGATTTAATGTTCACTTTCTAAACATAACGTTAGGATTTAGGCCTACATAATATAAATTACCAAGTATAATGCGAGTATAACACCTTAGACAGCCATACAACCAGTACGGGTCAAACCATGTATTTTAAAATGAGTACAATTCACATGAGAATTATAATCATTAATGCCTCAATTTTAAGGGATGTGTGGAGAAGGATGGTTCAAAGGAAGTGCACTTACATTTGTGGAAAACCAAATAACAGATCAGAGATAACTTCCATACACGTATCTTCTATCTCTAATGGAGCAAACAGAGGTTCGAACCCTGATCCGTCAATGGCAACCAGGTGCGATTTGAATCCATTAGCTTAGACCACTCGGACTCAGTCGCGGATATAAATATTTCCAAACAGTTAAAAGCTACACACACGACCACATACAGCCATATATAAAAAAATATTCGTTCCAACAAGTTTATCTCGTTAAGGTGGTGTTGAAGGAGACGCGAGTAAAGATTACTGTTTAAGCAGAGTTTATTAGAAATAAAAAAACATATTTTGGTCAAAATAAATCAGCTCATTCTCCAGTAGAAACAAGGAGTTTAATTTTATTCACAAGGTGACATCAACAGTTTTTTAAAAGTACTAGCCTCAGTGGCCGTGTGGTCTAACACGCTACTCTCGTATTAAATTAGACTGCCGACGACGGAGAGATCAAGGTTTAAATCTCAGTTGGGTGTATAGAGAGGGTTTCTTAAAACGGTTTCCAACTCTCCCTCGACGCAAATGCGGATACGTTCTCTACAATAATCATAAGCTCTCTAAAACCATTATCATAATTAGTACATAAGCGTATAACCCGAACGGGTGGTAAGATGTAGTGTCAAGGGTGTCCTAAAATTGAATGACAAACTTTTCTCTTTATTTAAAAGGTATTTCATTTAACGCCGCTATGCTCATGACATAATTAACAACTGTTGATATCACTATGTGAAGAAAACTGAACACTATTTTTCTACTGGAGCAATTTTTTTTAATAATTGTTTTGCCATAAAATTGCAAAAACACTGGCCTTTTCTCGCACCCGCATCCCTTGGTACCCCACCTTAGTGAAAATAAACAATCTAAAGACAAAAATAAACAAAGAGGAAGCCGCAAATAAAAACAACCTTTGATCTAAACTGAATGTAATCCACCTTATTAGATTTTTTCACCCTTTGAAAATAGTTTCCATATAATTAGATGTTTTAATCATATAAACTATTATTTTATTCAGTTACCAATAGAGTTTCTATTTATTTAAAAAAATCGTAATTCTTGGCAACAAATCTGTGTTAAAAAATATTTCACGTCGACTTATAAAATAAGTATTATATAATTTAAGTCTTACATTTTTGTATTTTAATAAAGATTTATTTCATAAGCATCCCTTGATACACTTCCTACTACACGTCCGGGATAACAGTATATTTACACTAAAGGGGTATTGGAGGGTAAGTGTACCCGAATTTGCGTAGAAATAGAGTTTGAAACCATTTAATGAAAAACACTTCAATACACTTAACCGGGATTCGAACCCATCCTTCACCATTACCGCCAAACCAGACAAGACGAGACTGACGTGAGTGCCTCTGGCCACATGCGGGACTTTCATAAATTGGTCATATTATTAATTGACCCCAGTTTCCATAGGAAGAACCTAATGTGAGTAATATAAAAAGTTATTCACCTTTTACGTATTCGTACGTCAGGTCATGTGATCTTTCACCTGTCACTTTTGATAGACATTATTATTATTATTAGTATTAGTATTAGTATTAGCACCGCGTATTAGTACCCATTAGGGTTATAATCACACTAATTTGTAATGGTAGGGTGATTGAGAGATGAAATGGAGGACCTACAGTTTAACGTGGAATCCAAACCACGGTGGAGGCCTGGCATTTCACACATTCACAAATTGTGATTAATACACATCTTGTCAGAGGGGAAGGAAAGGTTTGGCAATCAGATAAATATGTTCCGGGACCGAGGATTGAACCCCGGACCCCTAACACAGAAGTCTGTCGCCTTACCCCTAAACCACCAGGTCACCAGTACATATAAAATAATACTAATAATAAAATACAATATTATTAATATTGAAAGCAAAAAATATGGTTGTGTTTTTTAAATGTTGCTCCAAATGTCCATTTATAAAAAAAATCAAGATATATATATATATATATATATATTAGTTATACAACTACATTCGACAAATTAACTCAGTCGGTAGCGTGTCTGCCTACTGAGCTAAGAGTCCCAGGCTCGATTCCTGGCATGAACGAAAAATGTATCATTGGTGAAATGTGGGATTACTCTTTCTTTCACAGTGGTGAAATAACTGCCAGGGTCTGGATGTTGTGCCTTAGTCTTAAATACAAAATATAAGGCATTTGAAGCTACGACAGGCCTGACAAGCCGGTAGGGGAATATATGGCTTGAATAAACAGCTTATGCAGGCCACAGCCTGAAAATAATAATAATAATGGATGTAAAAAAAGGCCTACAACTATAGACTCTACCCTATCTTCGGTAGGAGAGGTGTTAAATCACAGCTTGAAGAAGGTTCGTCATGGCAAAAATAGGCTGAAAGCGTCTAATGTCAGCATATTTAGAAATATTTATTAATTGATAGTAGTACTATTTTATCAATCAAAAGTGATATCAAAAGAGTCTAATAATACACGCCTTAAGGATTACTATATAATTGGCGTTTTCGTAACTAACTGAAAGAACATAATATATTAATAAAACTATTATGTTTTTGTTTCGTGGTTGTATCAACAAGAAATATTATAGTCCGTGAAGTAAATTTTTTAAATGATTTTAATCACACTATTATCTTGTTATAACTGGCCACCAAAATAAATAAATATTTTTATAACTTGGAGAAAGAGCCATATAAAATACTGCATCCAAGATAAAACTTTTATTTTGTAAACAACACATGAGCACAAGCAAAGACGGTTCGTATGACGTCATCAACAGCTCTTGTGTCAGATGGTTCACCATCTTAATTTGTGAAGAGAACGCAGCATTTTAGAAGATCTCGTTTGAAATGCATTTTTAAGTGAACCACAAACGCCGCTTGCACAAAAAATAAACTTCCAAACGGCTATTTCCATAAATTCGTGATTCAACAAAGTAGAAATAGTTAAGTGAAAAAAAAAATTGCTTGTTGTGAAAGTTTAACTGTCAAAAGTGACAACAACTCAGCATGGAGCAAGGATGGATTATCGATAGTCCGAGTCTGACCTAGTACAAAGTTCAAACCTGGAATTATAATAATAATATTTAGCACCACGTCTTACTACCCATTCGGGTTAAACGCTTCAAGTACTAATTACTCTAATGGATTAGGAATTGGGAAGGTTGATTTAGATTAAGTGAACCCGCATTTGCGTGGAGGGAGAGTGGAAAACCATTTAGGAAAAACCTCCCCCAGTTCACCCGACCGAGATTCGAACCTCGATCTCCCCGTCCTCAGCAGTTGAGCTCAACACAAGCGCGTTAGCTAACTACGCCACCGAGGCGGGTAACCTGGAATTAAGTTGTTGAAATGAGTTTACAAATAAAATTAAACTGGCAGAGTTTGGTGTGTGCTAGCGTGCTTGGATCTAATCCTACATGTCGTTATTCAATCAATGAGTCTGCCAGGTTTGATTTTTTTTTACCCCACAATCTCTGCCTTCATCCTTTACTGCTCAATGTTGTTAAGGTTCTTTAGAATTTATCCTTTTGATCCTGTTATCTAAATTGTTAAGTTTGAAGTGCTTAAAGTAAGCACATTGACACTAATGCATTCTAACTATAAAAAGTTTCTCTGAACAATGGTGTTTTTAAAATAATTTTTTTTGTTGCTTTGGTTTGTGTAGTGATACTTGTTGCCGCTGTGGCGTCATAAGAAAGTGACGCATGTAAAGCTCAAACTAGCTTTGCGCATGCGCGTATGAGACGGCTGACGGCGGTCAGTGTTCGGTGTTGAGTGATTAGTCAGCCGGGTGATATTCGAGGTGTAACAACACCTCGTGTGTTGAGTCACTTGTTCACAACAATGGCACCTTCTCTAGACTTGACAGATGACCAGCGTTTCAATCTTATGAAGGTAAGTTATACCTTTACTACAAGAAAATAGTAAAACCTGTAAGAATATGGTGGACCGATATAGTCTATTCGCGATGAGATTTGAAAAATACTAGATTTTTGATACAACACCAAATCACATAACTTACTGTTCAAATATTGAAAATGATTTGTGACTTATACATAATTAGTACTAAATAATGATTTCAATATATTGTTATTATTTGCTCAAACATGTCGCGTTAGGCTTAAATTCATTGTTGACAGATTGCCATCTATTGTGACGGTTTTCCTCTAAGTGTGAGCATATTTAAATTTTAGTATAAGCAACTCAACTTATTTCGCTATACTATTGAAGTGTGTTATGCTTGACAATCTTAAACAATGCTTAAGTATGATTAGCTTTCATAGAACGTTATTTGTAACGTTAGGCGATAAGTCAAAGTTTAATTCGACCAAATTGCTGTGATTTGAAAATTTCAGAATCAAAATTGTTCCAATAATTATATTTTGATTTAAATATTTCTAAAAGTATATAGGCCATCTTTAGTTAATACCTTTTATCGGACACATATTAAGCTTAGTGTAATGTACATTTTGTTCATATTTAATTTAGGCTAAATTTACCCGGAAGTTTAATTTAAAGGTATTCAAGAGTGAATTCATACCGAGTGTACAAAATATGTAAATATGTTTGTATCAATAATTGAAACCTCTTGTTGGAGTTAGAATTTAGTTTACAAATTATATGAAATCGAGCTCTCCAAAGTTTATTTAAAATATAGTTTTCAGGTTGGTGCTAATAGTGCATATGACACCAAAATAATAGCTTGTCGATCAAATTCTATACATAATATTGAGAATGTTGGAACAATTAGGAGATGACTCAGAGCACAAATGTCATCAAATTATGATACAATATTCTTTAAATGTCAAGTTTGTAACCTAGATCGATATTGAATTTGCGCGTAAGGATGCATGGTTTTTCTTCTTTGATTCTCCGTAAAACTTGCTTCGGTGGCCACACGGTTTAAGGCTTCACTCTCTTGCAGCAGACTTAGACTGCCGATGACTAGGAGGTTGGGGCTCTAATCCCGGCTGGGTGTACTGACGGTGGTTTTCCCAAAATTGCTTTCTTCCCTTCCACCACAATACGGGTCCAATTACTCTAAATAATTTAACCATCTTCATTCCTAGCTCATTAGAATAAATAGTACTAAACGAAAAACCTGAACAGGTAGTAAGACGCGGTGCTAAAGAAATAAAAAAGAAATAAAAGGTTTCGCTTTTTAAAGGGAAAAATTCCAATCTTGTTTAATACTGTTTTAGGCCCTATACACTTTTATATAACCTATACCGGTGATTTTAAATACATTTTAATATACAATACGCTAAATATATTTATATTAATGTACAATGCAATTAAATATTCACTTTCAGAACAATATAGTTAATTTGTGTAACTTGAATAGTTTTTAGTTAGTAATTTAACACGATGGTTATATCAACAGAATTTTAACACGATGGTTATATCAACAGAATTTTAACACGATGGTTATACCAACAATATTTTAACACGATGGTTGTATCGACAGTATTTTAACACGATGTTTGTATAAACAGTATTTTAACACTTTGGTTGTATCAACAGTATTTTAACACGGTGGTTGTATCAACAGTATTTTAACACGATGGTTATATCAACAGAATTTTAACACGATGGTTATATCAACAGAATTTTAACACGATGGTTATACCAACAATATTTTAACACGATGGTTATATCAACAGAATTTTAACACGATGGTTATACCAACAATATTTTATCACGGTGGTTGTATCAACAGTATTTTAACACGATGGTTGTATCAACGACTCACTCAAATTGTTTTGGCTGAAGAGAATACATTATAAAAATTTGCAACCGCATTCGCTTGGAGAAAGACCGGGGAAAATCCTGTGAGGTATCATATTATTTGGAAAACTTCCCTTAGTATAGGAAGGAGCGATTCGAACTTTGTCCTCCTTATCTTTCCCCCTATCAATATTGACTGAGTGAAATACAAGACTAACGCTTTAGACCTCGTAGCCACAGTTGCGGGCGGTTTCATTATTACAACAATATTTAGGCTATATTTGAGGTATAAATGGTTCTAATTACCACTCGGGAGTATGACCTGAACAAATAGTAAGATGCAGTGACGTGTGATCTAGTGGTCAGAGTTCCTAGCTACAGCTCCAGAGGTCCTGGGGTTTGATTCACGGTGCTTCCATCGGTTTTTCCCCCCCTGTAAAGCAGTGGGTCTCCTATGGGGTCAAACTCGGCCTCATGAGGACAAATGAAGAGATACTTGAATAAATAGCTAGCGGCTCCGGTCCAGAAAACTGATATTAACGGCCGGAGGGGTTCGTTGTGCTGACCACATGACACCCTCTATCCGCAAATGTTAGTATTATCATCGCTAGTGGTGGTATTGGTATAGCTCGATCGCGGGCTCAAGCCATGGAGTTTATATTACTCGCATAAGCCTGTCTGGTATGGTTTGCCGACTGGGAATAGGAAGGTCAGGGTTTGGATCTAGGCAGTCAGTGCACTGAGTGTGGCTCTCCCTAAATGGTTTCCCACTCTCTCTCCACTCAAATGTGAGAATTTCCTCTAAAATTCTACTTTCCTTAGCCATGATGAAAATAAGCGTATAGTCTTGATGGGTTAGTAAGACGAGGTGCTAACATATGTTTTAATGAATTTTAAATTATAAGAAAAATAGGTCTCTGTCATATTCTCACTATCTAATTTAAAAAAATATTGATACGGTTACGGTTTGAAATATAAATGTTGTCCTATAAAATGTGTGTGATATGACTTTCCTCCCTTATCCCCTGTTCCCTAAATATGTATAGTATGATTCCGGTAGGAAGAACAGTTTAGGAAGGGGGGGGGGAATGTGATCAACATTGATAATATTTTACTATACTAACAAATATTATTTAAAATATATTTATCATGTATCTCCAAAATGACAGCTGCAGATCACATGATTTGATGAATGAATATATTAAAATTGTTTAAATAAAGTTGGTAATTTGTTAAATACTGTTCTTCCTACCAGAATCCTACTATACTAATTAAGCTACTGGATTAAGGGGTAGTAAGATTGGATTCATACTAGGTGTACCCACATTTGCTTGGAGACAGAGTGTAAGAGCAAGTTATGAAAAACCACCCTCAATACACAAGAACCCCGTCATCTGCGGTCCAGTCTATTGCGAGAGTGGCCATTTAACCACCCGAGTGAGTCTTACTATAATGCCAGTAATAATGGTTGACAAGTTTTTAGACGGCTTAAGCTAAAGCTAAATGAAAACGGAAACACACCGTCATTTGGCCCGAGGGTGTTAGAGCCACTAGGTGGGAAAATTCTCACGCCAACCAGTTGGGCTTGAGTCCCAGAGTTTACGGGTCACAGTCATCAACTTCTGACCCTGATGAAGTCGCAAGAATATTTTTTTTTTTGCACCACGTCCTATCACCCGTTCGGACTATACACACACTAATTACGCTAATGTGTGGAGGGGAAGTGAGGAACCATTTAGGGGGAAAAAAATCCTCAATATAACAGGCCTAGATTTGAACCCGAACTCTCCGTCAACGGCAAACCAAACTAAATAATTTAGTCGTTTGGAATGTGTGCCCACCAGCACGGTACGCTGATAGGTTGGAAATAAGGAAGGTAGAGTTTTAGAGAAAATGTAGCCGAATTTTTTAATGATACTGTTTTGGGTCCCTCTCATTTATTTGAAAAGTCATGGATAAAGTGTATTTCTCTTCAAATACCTGTATGTATTTTTTTCATTTAATACCTCATCCATGGATGACCAGGCAAATCTGAACGATTTTACTCTCGGTACAAAATTCTAAATTCAATTTATACCTTCATTATTAATACCACTTTGATTAATTTTTATTTATTTTACTGATCTTCAAGCCCATAAGGCATTTTCAGAAGTAAATTCAATTATATTACGTTTTAAACTTTTCTTTGTTTAAAAACTTCTTTCGTTCCATTTAAAAATGTGGTAATGAGTTGGCTACCTTTTACCCAATAGGAAGCTAGCCTTCACAGCATCTGACTGCCGAGAACTCTCCTATTGGTTGGTTCTAACACTAAAGACAAGGAGTCCAAGAAGCAAGGGTAGGTCATATATAAGGGGCTGGAGCAGCTTCTGCATGACTCTGGCTCTCCGCGACAGTTGGAAATAAATCCTATACAAACATCGAAGTCTACTAATTTCAACAATTATATATATATATATATATATATATATAACTAATAAGTAAATCCTATAGTGAGCTAGGCATATAATCGGATCAACACATAGTCGTGTGATAGTAAGTGCGAAGTAAGACAACTGGTATCCTAAACCTGGGGCGTGTGAACGTAAACAAAACCGTATCGCCATATCTTGCATAGAGGGAGAGTAAGAAACTATTCTATTTTTAAGTCCTCGGCATGCCCGGTTGAGATTTTAACCACGGCCTTCTCGTCACCTCAAACCAGACTAGATGACCATGACATTTAATTCACCCACTGATGGTTTTGTCATAACTTAAATGGACCTGGTGTACTTAAAATTTTTTAAAGATCTTGCTTAATAAACCATAAAATTATAAGAATAAACTAATAAATTACGTTAAATGTACTGCACAGACTTTTTCATATATATCTTACTGTGTTTCTAGCTTTAGATAAAGTTCCCCGAATTCATTATATGATTTCTTATCAAATATCAGCGAAAAAAAATTAAGGTGCAAAATTTGAAGAAAATAAGCAGTGCCATTAAGCGTTAATGCACTAGAAATTAACTCGTTTTAAGAAATAAGAATAACAATATTGACATCATCTTTTTATTTTTGATAAGTATTATTAACATATTAGTTTGTGTCTTAGAACAAATTTTAATTATGAATGGACATATCTGACAGTTACAAAATTTACTAAAACTACTTTAATATATTCATACATCAGGTAATGTAATTTGCAACCTTTACTTTTGATAGATATTTTCAATACCTATAAAATAATACTAATAATAGGCCCTTTATTATTGTTGACAGAAAAAAAGTTCGTATTTTTAAAAATATGCTCCAAAAGTCCATTCGTAAGAAAATCATAAGAAAATCAACTTACTTTGAGTGATAAATACTGTAATCAAAATCATTCAAGTCTTTTTTGGTAGGAATCAATTTTGAGACTATCTCTTGTATGAGAGTTTAGGGGACGCGAGAAAAGGTATTTTTGCAGTTCCTATAGCAAAATTTTTTTTGTACAAAATAAATAAAATATTGATCCAGTAGAAATATAGGAGTTTAATGTTTTTCCCATGGTGACCTCAAAAGTGTTTTTTAGCGCCACGTTTTACTACCCGTTTGGTTATACGCTTTTGCACTAAATTCGCTAATGGCTTTAGGGATTAGGAAGGTTATATTTTAAATTAAGTGTACCCACATTTGTGTGGGAGAGGTCAAAACCAATTCAGAAAAACCACCCTCAGTACAACCGACAGAGATACGAACCTTGATCTCCGTAATCGGCAGTATAGTCTACTGCTAGAGTATCGCGTTAGACCACGCGGCGGGTCTCAACAGCTGCTATTGAATATCTGTCATGGGCATAGCACCATTAGATTACAAACTTTTTAAACGAAGAGAAAAAGTTGTCATTAAATTCTAAGACACCCTTGAAAGATATTCAACAACTGTTGATATCACCATGTGAAGAACATTAAACTCTTTGTTTCTACTGGAGCAATATTTTTTGTTTTGTTCTTTTACAAAAAAAAAGCTTTGTGGTGAAAAGTGAAAAAATACTTTCCTTAACTCGCATTCTCTACACCCCCAGCTTAAAAGGTTCTACATAAATGCACGGTCCTACATACAAACAGAAGGTATGCCCAAAAAACATTTTCGAAGTTGAGAGTCGAATTTAAATTAAATCCTTGTCAAATCCTGTAAAGTAGATAACTATAACAATATTATATATACTTTGGGTATAATATGATAAAGTAAAATACACAATAGTGATTCACCTGCAGGTGTGGGCATACGGATAAAATGTCGGGCTAATAAAGCCTGGTTTGCCGGGGATGAGGTCGGGGTTTTAATATTGAAGTTACGTTTTCCTTACTGCCCCCTCCTACCAGCCTGCACATTGCTGCGAGTACGGTTTCCTCTATACTCTACTATACCCGCCACATACCCCATTTAGCTTAATTAAAAATAAGCATAGCCCGGAAGCTGAAATATTTGGGATTCCCTTATAATTTATAAATGATGAAATAATATGTTTGTTTAGCGTGGATATTTTTTTATACAATTATCAAAAGTGGCGAGTGTATTGTAGAGTTCTGGTAGGAAAGACTTTATCTGACAGCTACAAAAGTTACTGAGTTTAATATTATCCAAACGTCAAGTCCTGTGATTTGAAGATGTCACTTATGAATTATGACAGAAAGATTTTATACCCGTAAAATAACACCAACAAAGCAATAAAAATGTATCAATGTTGACGTAAAAAAAATTTAGAGTATTGGATTTTTTTAAAATTCTTTCTTTATTTAAAAGGTCCTTTTCAACCAAAATCCGACTGTAGCATATCTGAAGCGATGCGTGTGTACTTATCAGAGCGAGAATATATAGAAAGGGGGTTATTGTCACAATATCCCACCAGCAAGGAGGTAAACATTTGAAAGTCCCAACTCTCTGCCGACATCATTTAAGCCACTCTCGTTACGTCACGCTACCATCGGAGATGTGAAGGACATAGAAACGTGTTTCTCCACAATTACAGAATTACTGCCGATTACAGCATAAGAGGTTTTCTTACTGCGGACTATTTGTTTGCTACTTGGAAATATCTTCAATAGCTACACACATAAAAGTGCGTATATTATGATATAATTTAAATATCGTCTCACCTGCATCGGTAAGCACGCGGACTAAGGCGTCAGGCTTATGATAGAGAGAATTGACGGTGACAGCTTGAGGTGCAAATCTTGGCTTAGGACAATGGGTTGTTTTCTATAGTAAGAAGGGAAGTTCACTAAAAATCAGATCTGAGAGGAAGATGTTGAGAAATTCAGGAAAAAGCTAAAACACTGAAAAGGGCACTACTGTACAAGCAATGGAATTCAGGCAGTTTGAACCTTGTAAAATGAGGTGTACAGAACGCATTTTGTTTGAATATCGTCTAAAAGTAATTGATGGGTATTAGGGGGTGAGTAACTATTATAAAAGATTTTCCTACATAACTAATTTGATCACTACATCAGAGGAACGTAGTAAAAAAAAAAGATTAAACAAAACCCGTATTTCCATTCATGCCCATCACTTGAAAATCGAGGGACGAATGGTTTCTGTTGGTAAAAAGTGTTTTCTGGCAACTTATGATGAGAAGAACAAATTTGTGACAAATTTATTGACAAAGGTAAACAGTTCAGTTGGTGGTCTAGTAATTTAAGATAAAATAGGTTACCCCCGTTCACAAAATAATATTAATATGATTATAAAAGGGTCAAAATGCATTTAATATCCACTCCCGCTTAAATCCATACACACATAAAGACACAGGAAAGAAGTATATTCGATCACATTACACGCTGGCTCAAATTTATTAAGAATACAAAATATTTTGTGGAAATTCAAAGCCATTAAATCGCACAATCTATGAAAAATTATTTCATGAGCTTAATCTGGCAATCAAGCATCCCAAAATATATACAGGTCACACATGTGATACCTTGAGGATGAAGTTGAATTGTTCATCCGTAGAGGAAAGGGCAGATGTACAAGAGGCTCTAACGCAACATCACGGTCTGGATAATGAAGCATACCTTGCAAATTCACAATATAAATAACTTGAGATCAATTATGAAGGTTGGTTGTTATCACGTTTGACTTACAGCATTGGTTGAGCAATTATGTTGCGTTATATGAGCGACAACTATGGACATTTAATCTGACCGTACATAACTTTAAAGATGGGCAAGCCACGTGCTTTTTGTGGAGTGAAGTTGATGGTGGCAGAAGGGTGGATCAGATTACATTTCCAAATTTCCCTATAACCTACCTTCCCATTTGAAACATATAATAATGTATTGAGAAACACGTGAGAGCCAGAACCAAAACTCTCATATGCTGGCAATGTGTGTATATGTTTTTTTTAACATTCATATCCTTAAACATTGAGCCACAAATCTTTGCTACCAGGTCACACACACATGGGGTGTGATTCCAACCATTCCCAAATCGAAAAAAAAAGTAATATCAAAATCTACCATCCTCATGACTGGATGCAGCTGGTGCGTCTCATAGGCAAGAAGAAACCATTTAATGTGTTTCAAATGAATCAACCCGACTTCCTTCAATACTCCGACTTATTCAAAGACGCCTTTCAAATGGAGAATATCCCAGAGCAAGATGAAAGATTTATCTGTAAGAATATAAAGCGGTTAAACATTTTTAGGGATGTTGGTGTGATATTGTTTAAAGAGACACTTGACACCTCAGTAGATTTGAGGACTCTTTGACTGTCCTACGGAGAGGACAGGCACGCAATATACTACATCCTCTTTCATATCAAGACTTCCGTGCCAATCTCTCGCCAAAAGAAGAAAGATGTATTGGACCTGTTGCCGCTCATTTCAATTGATTGCATTGAATTCGTTTTACAGAAACATTTCAACAACCTCAATAGCAAGAGACTTACATCCTGACACAATCCAAAGAGTCGATGAAGATGAGTGATTTAGTGTTCAAAAAGGTACCCGTGAATTCGTATTATCTTAAATGTTTGGAAATGTTATTGTATTGTATTAGTGCATTGTAGATACTATTAGGAATGCAACCGTTCTTTGTCTTTGAAAACAAACAATCCAAATACTATTGAGGTATTAAAATCTTAAACGTAATGTCATTATTTTGTCCAAACTAAAATAAGGAATATTTAAAACATTTCAGTAAATGCTTTATTACTTAATAATAATAATAATATTTAGCAACGCGTCTTACTACCCGTTCGGGTTATACGCTTTAAGTACTAATTACTCTAATGGATTAGGAATTGGGAAGGTTGTATTAGAGGAAGTGAACTCGCATTTGCGTGGAGGGAGAGTGGAAAACCATTTAGGAATACACTCACCCTCCCAGTTCACCCGACCGAGATTCGAACCTCAATCTCCCCGTACTCAGCAGTCGAGCTCAACACGACAAGCGCGTTAGCCAACTACGCCACCGAGGCGGGTCTTTATTACTTATAATGCTTTATAGTATGGGGTTTATTTTTAATTAATAATTTGGGTAAAAGGAAATAATTCATACAAAGGTTCGGGTATTTTTTTAGTTTTTAAAAAGAGTAACACAAAGATTTACAGTTTTGTCACAGAATTTGTTTCTATATTTTCTCAAAAGTGAATTTTAAAACTTATACTCGTTTATCCAAACACCTAACTTTAGATATTCATACATCCAGTCATGGTACCTCACTTATATGAAACTATCACGTTTGATAAAATAACACTAATAATATAGTAAATGGTATCAATATTGTTTTTTACTACCACGTCTTCAGAGTCCCATAAACGATCATGCATGCATGATAATCCTCGTGATTGTCATACAAAACTGATCGTATATGGCTATGCATGAAGGTGACTGACATGCCAGGCTAGTGCATGATTAACATGCAAGCTGGTGATTGAACGGGGCTTACTGACAGCACATCTTCATTCAAGGGCTATTTATCACAGCGTGAACATGGAAGATACAGAGTTTTTACGTGATTTAATCAATCATCCATATTTACCTATTCACTGGACAGACCAAACGCGACTGACAGGAATGTCATGCATGCATGATCGTGTGTGGTCGACCGTTCATCAATCATGGGACTGACAATTACGATGACTATCATGCATGCACGATCGTGTATGGTGCCCTTTTAAGTCCAGTTTCAATGCAGACTTAGCACGCCTCAAGTGCGGCTCGATACCAAACACAAGACGACACTTACCTAAACTCGAATGCGAAACTGGCCCATCCCATTCTGGGTCTTGGTAGGTGTCTGTCTATGAAAGTGACCCTTACTACCTTTTCAGGTTATATACATATATATTAGGATAATTATTAATATAATGGGGTAGGGTTGAGGAAGACAGCATTTTAGAGGTAATCTACCCGCATTCGAAGGAAAGTGGGAAACCATATGGAAAAACTACCCTCAGTAGACCAGACCCGGATTCTGACCCTAATTTCTCCGTCATCAGCATGCCAGTTTAAAATGAGAATGACGCCTTAGACCATTCGAACAATGAAGCGGGTGATATCAACGTTAACCGCAAAACAAAAGAGTATTTTTAAAGGTTTCTTCCTACCAATCCTATTGCAATAAATAACCTGTACAGCACCAGCCGGAATCAAACCCGGGCTCCTTTGACCTTTTGTTGACCACTTTAACCACGTCACGGGGTTAGGTATTTTTATAGGATTGTTTTTGTTCTCACATTCTCTGGCCTCTCATTTTGTTATGATTTGTTGACGTTTGCAAAATATTCCCCAATTTATTACAAAAGTCTCCACATTAGATATTCCATAAATCGGTGTTTCTCAACCGGTGTGCCGTGGCGCACTGGCGAGTCACGACCTTTTAGAAAGTGTTACCACATACTAGGGGTGTGCAATGTCAAATTTTTCGCTAAGAGAAACAGAATAGAACGAGTGAACTACTCCCGAAGTCGAATAAGAGTTTGAATATTTTAATAACATGTGGGAATATTGGGGATATTTACATACTAGCTTTATACACAAATGTTAAATATATTTTATTATTATTATTAGCACCGCGTCTTACTACCCGTTCGGGTTATACGCACTTACGCTAATGTGTAATGGTAGGATGATTGTGAGATGAAATGAAGGACCTACAGTTTAACGTGGAATCCGAACCACGGTGGAGGCCTGGCATTCCTCACATTCACAAGATGTCTTGTCAGAGGTGAAGGAAGGGTTTGGTAATCAGATAAATCTTTGCCGGGACCGAGGATTGAACCCCGGCCGCCAGCATAGAAATCTGACACCTTACTCCTAGACCGCCAGGTCACCTTAAATATATTTAAAGCTGCATTAAGCTGATAAATAAAGCTTTATATGTATTTAAATTGCTGGAGATTTTTGACAAATGAAGATTAACAAGGTAATGTATATAACTGCACAGAATGGGGAAAAAATGAACATAATGATCTCTATTTTGATTTTCTTACGAAAATTCAAACATAACTTTTGTAATTAGCATGGATAAAATTTTACTAAAATAATTATTCGTGTTTTTCTATGGGTATTAATAGTATCCAGGGCGTGTGGGTTGAGGAGGTTGAGGAGGTTGAGGTTCAACTCTCCCTCCCCAATTATCCAAAGCTTTTAATATGAAGCATAAGATGCCTTTGTATCAAACTTCAAATAACTTATATAGAAGCATTCACTTTTTAAAAAAATTCCAGGGAAGGAAGGACCACTCCAAATAGTTTCTATATGCACGTACAACATCTTTTAATCCAAAGCTAGGACCACTCTAATTAGTTTCTAAAAGCATTCAATTTTCAAAAATGTGTCGGTGTAAGACCACTTTTAATATCTTCTAAAGCAGTTGCTCTCAAATATATTTTTTCACGCACCACTCATGTGTATTACGGATCAGTCGCGTACCACTAAACTATTACATGTTTAATTTTGATAGAGCTATGTCTCAGAATGATAAAGCAGTAAAAAGATTACAACTGTTTTTGAAAGTATCTGTTATTTATTTATAAAAAAAGTTATAATATTCTAGTAAATTATGATAAAACCATTTACTTAGTATACTGGCTTATAAAATCGGAAATCAAAGATAATTTGGACAATTTTGTCCTTAGTTTTTCGTTATAGTAGACCAATTATGCATTGTAAATCACAATTGGATAGTAATAAAACCAATAATATCCAATATATTTTCAAAAGATTTTTTATACGTGTGAAAAAATGTATTATTTTAACAAATTATATTTTTTTAATAAATAAATTAAAAGACTGAGTATTTAAAGTGTTTGTATTTTATAAACTGGCTGAATTCTCCAACCAACCGCACAAGTGGCCATACAGACAAAGGCATCAGTCCGGTATTGTATGATGGGGAAGTCAGGGTTCCGATCTCGGCTGGGTGTACTGAGGTTGCTTTTATCCAAATCGTTTCTGTCTCCATATATGCGAATGCGACTACACTTTCTCTAACATTTCCACTTTACCCATCCCTGTTTAAACATAAGGATATATTCTGGAAGTGTAGTAAGACGCAATGCGAACAAAATAATAATAATAATAATAATAATAAAAGGATAAATGCTCATTGAAAACTTGTCCAGCTGGTCAGGTCTCAAGTTAGATGCCTCCACGTGACTGAATATTCCACGCTTTGGAACATTGTTGATTATTTCGTGTCTTTGTCTGAAGGTTAATCAGATTCTCCAAGCACCCGGAAAACCGGGAGAGCCTGTAAAATGCAGGTAATTGTTCAAGTCTAATAAAACCACGGGAAAAAACAGCTAATTTTGCCAAATCAATTAAATATAGTGAAATATCTGTTAATTTGGGACATTTAACGGAAAATTTTGAATTATAAGTCTTTGGAAGGAAGAAAAAGTGAATTGAAGAACTAAGAACGCTTATTCAAACGTGTATTACCTCCCTCCTCCTTAAAGAAGGGTTGTTAATCGACAGCAGGTATATTTACCCATCAAGAATAAATCATCCTGATTTAAACATTATTTATATAACTTTTCAATAGTTACGTTTTTGGAAAATACAATTTATTACTCCTTTCTTCAATCAAAGTTGTTTGGGAAACCTATATCCCACAGGTAATTTTAGCGTAAGAAAATAGTGAATTGAAAATAATTCATGAACAAACGCGAGCCACTGTACATTCGATCAATAACATTACGTGTGTTTAAGAAGATACGGCACAAATTACCTTAAACCTACTTTAATATATTCACATCTTAAATATTGTGAACTGGATCTGTCCCTTTTGATAAATAAAATAAGATTGAGATAAGAAGAACCTATATAAAATTTGTAAAACAGTTTTTCAAATTTATACGTACCCATGTGACAATTGTGACATGAAATGGTTGTTTTTCATGAATAACATCAATTCATATTATTTAAATATGTTTATTTAATGAGCTATGGGTATCGCGCTAAATTACCGACATAGCCTTATTAAAATGCATTAGTTATTAGCTGGGGAGCGAGGTGGAGTATGTGTTTTAGGCTTATGTTGATTGTCTTTTACTTATATAACCAATTGGTTCAAAAATCGCATTTAAAATAAGTACCCCCCTAAGGTGTTACTATCAATATTTCTTGAAATAGTTTGTTAGAATAAAATAAAATATACTTCACCGAAGTATTCGTATTAGTGTTACTTTTAAGTAAAATACTGCAAAAAACAAACAAAATTATTTAATTAATTTTAAATAAAATAAGGCCAGTATTTTATCTCTCTAATATTTGGTTACGTTAAAGACTAAAATGAAATATTTCAACCTCAAAAGGAAGGGTTGTCTTCTATATGTTAGTATTTTGGTAGGAAAAAGACTTTCCAGTCATTCCTTCCCACCATAGAATGGGCTTACACACACTGTTTTCTCTGAAAGGTAGCAATCTTACCTTGACGGCTTACACTATGAGTCTCTCTCATATGATATACCATAGTGGAAGTTTACTACCTTACAGGGTAGATGAAGGGTACGTTGTCAGTTTTTAAAATCTGTCTCAAATTAGTGTTAAAATAAAACTTATCTGATTAAGCACTCCTTGGAGTCACGGGTTCATAGACTTTACAGATTTCAAAGCTGTACCGGAGGCTGAGGGGTTTAAGGCGTTGGACACGCATCACACTTCGACAATGTTGACGTAAAGGTTGGGGCTGTAATATATCCCGGTGTACTATGCGAGGGAGGGTTTTTCTCCATCATTCATTTCCGCTAATTATTATTTTTTCTACCGGGACTTATTACCCGTTTGGATTATTCGCATACATTAATTGCTCTTTTAGCATATGAATGTTGATGTTCGATTTCTAAAGGAAAAGTACTCGCATTTGCGCGGGAGGATATGGAAATAATTTTTAGGAAAAAACATCCTTAGGACACCCGATCGAGATTTAAACCCCGATCTGCCTGTCTATGAAAATTAAGTTTAGCGCGATAGTGGCGCGTTAGACCATGCGACCACCGATACGGGTTTGAGAACACTATTTCATTTGCTCAAAGCTGTCCTCCCAATTTCCACCCTTAAACTTGATAGACCTTGTGTTAGGACTTAGATCTAGTTTAAATGCTACTTTGCGCCCACGGTAAAATGGTTTGTGTATCCTGATTTTGGTAGGAAGACCCGTCAATATCTGGTAGTTACTAAAACTACTAAAACAATTTTAATATATTGATACGTCAGGTCATAACATTTGCAGCTGTCACTTTTGATAGATATTAACATTATCTATTAAATAACACAAATGATAGAGTAAAATGTTGAATTTCTAAACTGTTCTTCCAAACAAAATCAGAGTATACCATAATGCTCTTATTCCCTCACTCAGACTGTACATTTCTCCGTATGAAGCGGCAGTCACCTCTAGGTGGCATAAAACAGTTACCTCGTGGTTTTTTGTGCGCCTTTAGGTAAAGAATGCAAGGCGGAAATAATTTTTGTTCACGAATCCCGTTTAAACTCTTAGTTCGAATTGAACAATCCAATTTTCATACAAAGGGTAATACATAATAACATATTATTTTGTATCAAAATTGACAACATTATTATTTTATTAGTGTTATATTACAGGTATTCATAATATCAAACAAAAGTGACAGTTTCATATCACATAACTTGACTTATGAACTCGTAAAAGTAGATAGAGTAACTTTTTTTTAGCTGTCAATAAAAGTCCCTTCGTTTGAAAATTATACTATACCTCCCACATGGATTTGAACAGAATTTATGTTTTTGTTATGTTTAGGCTTTTGTGTGCGTGGACACCGGTACAGTTTTTTTTTATCATCACCGCGTCTTACTACCTGTTCAGGTCATATGCATATATGATAATTGATCAATTATTCTAATTGGGTAGGGATGAGTAAGGAAGATTTTAGAGGTAATCTTCTCGCATCTGCGTGGAAGGAGATATAAAATCATTTAGGAAAAACCATCCTCAGTCGACCCGATCAGGATTCGAACCCTGATCCCCCAGTCTTCAGCAGTCATCCAGTGACACCTTGGAACATTCGGCCAGTGAAGCGGGTTAAATCAACTTTTTTTTACGTTTTCTGTCCACCGCTAAAGGGAATCCCACATGTTACAGTACACTCTGTATATCAAAAGTGACAGCTACAGATCGCATGGCTTGACGTGTGATTATATTAAAATTATTTTAATAATATTTGGTGCGTATAACCTAATCAGGTAGTAACAGTGGATAAAAAAATAACTTTAAAAAAGATTTGCAGCTGCCACAAAATTGTCTTCCTATCTGAACCTGATTGTACTAGTACCGTATTATAGGAGCTTAGAAGCGAAGGAATTTGAAGTAAATGCACCCGTATTAGCTTGTGTAAAAACATTTAGAAATCAAATTGTCAGCATCCGCACCGGTGTTTTATCATATATTATAATGATAAACAAAAGCTGTTATCGGCTTACTTTAACGTGTAAGGGGGAAGAAAGTTGTTTCGAGAAAAATGCATCCACATTAGCATTAGCTAAAGGTCGAGGAAACCATGCTGATAAATCCACATGTATAAAATTCACCTCGATGCACCCGGCCGAGATTCGAACCCTGACCTTCCCGCCACAGCCAAACCAGATTAAGACGATCTTGACGTCTAGTCCGCGCGCGTACTCACCGGTGTGGATCTATAATGAAAACGAGACCTTTGTAATTTTTTGATTCAGGTCATGAACATTTTAGTCAACATGACATACATTTAGTTGTTGTGTTTGTTGCGCCATTGCCATTGCTAAAAGAACCACATGCCGAGTTAATAAGCTAAGATTACAGTTGAGGAATATAATTATTAAGGTTGGATGGAAGTCACCGCGAAAAAGTAGATACTAACAGGCTGCCGTTTAAGAGGAACTTTCCCCTTCTACCGTGCTCCGCGTCTTACAACCCGTCCGGGATATCTGCATATGTATATCTTTTAGCACCCCGTCTTACCAGCCGCTGGAATATCCGCATATTTATACCTTTTTTAACACCCCGTCTTATTATCCGTCCGGGATATCCGCATATTTATACTTTTTTAGGAGCCCGTCTTCCCACCCGTCCGGGATATCCGCATATTTATACTTTTTTTTAGCACCACGGTCGGGGCTTTTAGCGGATGGACTTAAGCTAATATTCTAGGGATGGGTAAGGCCTAGTTTTGAAGAAGTGTATCCGCAATTTATTGGAGGGAAAGTGGAAAACCATTGATAAAAAATAACTTCAGTACAACCGACCGGGATTCGAACCCCGATCTCTCCGTCTCATCGGTAGCTCAGTCCCTTACTAGAATGAGACCGTGATACCTTAGAATACTTGACCACCTAAGCGTATCGTATTTATACAGAGGGAGGGGTGAACAAACGGAGAATTTAAAGGAAGTATTCCCGCATTTGCGTGAAGGGAGAGTGGGTTACCATTTAAGAGCAAAGACACCTCCAGCGAGTACACTTCCTCTATATACAGGTATAACCTTCATTATCCCTAAAACCACTATCGTAATTAGTACATAAACGTATAAACCGAACGAGTTGTAAGACATGGTGCTAAAAAAAACCAAAACCAATATAATATTAAAATTAACTCCAAGAAAAGTGTTCATTTTTTTAAGGTTCTTCCTGCCAGAATCGTACTTCTT
This sequence comes from Timema shepardi, assembly GCA_902151425.1. Taxonomy (NCBI): domain Eukaryota; kingdom Metazoa; phylum Arthropoda; class Insecta; order Phasmatodea; family Timematidae; genus Timema; species Timema shepardi. The sequence goes on along the minus strand of CABFVX010002757.1, from coordinate 73,546 downwards.
TCTTCATTTTTTTTAGCTATGGTTGGCTTACACTCAATGTATACTTTTATGGTATTTATTATTATTATTAGCACCGCGTCTTACTACCCGTTCGGGTTATACGCACTTACACTAATGTGTAATGGTAGGGTGATTGTGAGATGAAATGGAGGACCTACAGTTTAACGTGGGATCCGAACCACGGTGGAGGCCTGGCATTCCACACATTCACAAGTTGTGATTAATACACGTCTTTTCAGAGGTGAAGGAAGGGTTTGGTAATCAGCCAAATCCATGCCGGGACCGAGTATTGAACCCTGGACCCCTAGAACAGAAGTCTGACACTTTACCCATAGATCGCCAGGTCACCCTTTATGGTACTAAGTTACAAAAATCTGTTTCGTATTCACCCGCCTTGCTTTGATTTGGAGAAAGAAAATTCTGTTTAGATAACATGTCGAAGTTACAACATAATATTGTGAAGTGGATGCTAGAAAACGATAAAAATTAGCGCAAATCGATTACTCTACTCGTCTATGGGAAAGATTGATACGCCCCTGGAGAGCATGGGAGACCCGGGAAAATCAAGGAATTTTATGTGACTTGAAAAAGTCTCGGGGAAGTAAGAGGATTTCCAAAATTCACAAGATCTAAGTTATTTTTGTAATTTAATTTTTAAAACACAGATTAAAAGATAAACCCTTTGTAACCCATTAGTTCTATCTACAATCCATGTGATTTTATGAAGAACACTGACATATGTGTATTTAATAAGTCCTGTGTAAAGAATTTAATACACAAAATGTGAGAGACGAAATTATTTTTAACTCGCAGATAATTACTAGTTAAATGCATTTTTGTTTTTTTGTTGGTATAAGTCAGGGAATTTTAAAACTTGGAAGGTGTATTAACCCTGATGTTTGGCTATTATTATTAAATAGCCATGAAACTTATTTAATTTGTTTAATTAACTTGAGAACTAATTGAGAAGCGTCTCCCTCCCTCTCCTCTTTTTTCACCTAATTACACCTGATATAGACGAGTCCTTTATTAAAGTACAATTATTTTAATTTGGGTCATGAATATGTCAGTGAGATGAGGCAAGGTTAGTGCTTAAGAGAAACATCATGTGAACGGACTACAGATAATAAATAATATCTCGCTAATTCTCTAATCGTGTCATTACTAAGGACGATGCTACAAACTACTAAGTCATATAATAAAGGTGTCGTCCTCGGCGGTCTTGAGAAAAAGTGCTCGCCTCAGGATCCGTTGTTTGTGGGTTCAAACCCAGTCGACGTTGACGGATTTATCTTGAGTGATAAAAATCCGTGGCACAACTTCCTTCGGAGGAGAAGTAAATTCGTCTGTCTTATGTCGATTGTGACTTGCAAAAGAATCCTGGAAGGTATGAAAACATACCTTCTCTGCTGCTACCTGCATCGATAGTCACATGACCTAAATTAGTGGTTCTCAAACTTCTTAGTCACGCGAACCCTTCAATCAGGGAACAGCTGATTCGCGGACCCCTTGATGTAAAATAGTAAAAAAACAATTAAATTCATATATTTTAAATATATTATAGAGATACATTAGTCATAATTTCTTTTATAGCCATAATATAAATTATAATAAAATAAATGCAGGTATTATATTTGCACATTTTTAGTTATGATACTGTTTTTAAATACACGTTAAAATAATTACAACAAAGGTGACCTGGTGATCTAGGAGTAAGGTGTTGGACCTTTGTGCTAGGGTCCGGGGTTCAATCCTCGTTCCCGGCACAGATTTATCTGATTACTAAACCCTTCCTGCCCCTCTGACAAGACTTGTATTAATCATAACTTGTGAATGTGTGGAATGCCAGGCCTCCATCGTGGTTCGGATTCCACGTTAAACTGTAGGTCTTCCATTTCATCTCACAATCACCCTACCATTATACATTAGCGTAAGTGCGTAGAACCCGAACGGGTAGTAAGACGTGGTGCTAATAAGAAAACTACAACAAAAATTAAAAGAAAATAGAATATGTATTATATTTATAAATTTATAATTACTGATAATTTATGTGAGTAATGGGATTGAAGTCTCAACACTAAGAAGAGCAGAAAAGGCTTTCTCGTACAAATAAGAGGTTGAAAAAGGCATCAAATCTTTCAGTGCATTTTTATGAAAGTTCTTCGTGTTGGCTGACAAGAAAACTAAAATAATAATGAATGTCCAATTGCTCCTCTCAAAGATGTGGGAACAAAAGAGCGTGGCAAACCTCGCTCCCCTATTTGCCCTCACATTCTGCCCGGGCTTTAATATGGGAAGGCAACGTCATTGTTTTTAATACATACAGGATATTTACCCTTTTATTTAAAATGTTATAAGATCTAAAAACTAAAATAAAGGTATGTTGTGGACCTCTTGTACCCCATTCACGGCCCCTTAGGGGTCCGCGGACCACACCTTCATAGAACTTCTGATCTAAAAAAAATTGTTGGCAATTGGTCGATCACAGAAGAAAACATCGTCATTAAAAGTCTGCTTACACTTATCACCGCGTCTTACTACCCGTTCGGGTTATACGCTTTAGTACTAATTATGCTAATGGGTTAGGAATTGGGAAGGTTGAATATAGAGGAAGTAAACCCGCATTTGCGTGGAGGGAGAGTGGAAATTATTTAGGGAAAACTACCCCGAGTTCACCCGAATGAGATTCGAACCTCTATCTACCCGTCCTCGGCAGTCTAGCTCAACACGAAACAAGTGCGTTAGCTAACTATGCCATCAAGGCAGGTCATTAAAAGTCGTTTGTCGTACTTTTTAAATTCACAAATATATCAAGTACTTTAATATAATTTTTTGAGTGTGACCAAAATTACCTTGATTGGTCATATTTTATAATGTTATAAGAAACTTAAATAGTTCCAATATGAAAACTTACAATCAATTTCTCTGTTGTTTTATAAATGGGGGGAAGGGTGGATGAAGGAGTTTGCTTAATTATTTTTTTAAAAAGGTTGAAATTAATTAATTGAGAAACAATGGGTAATTGTGGGATTTTGAGACATTTAGCAAGTGTATAGGTCACCCACTTCAATGGCCGCATGGTCTAAGCCCTAAGGTCGCAATAAACTGGCCTGCCGATGATGGGGAGGTCAGAGTTCGATCTCAGTCGGGTGTATTGAGTTTTTTTTCCTAAAATGGTTTCCCACTCTCCCTCAACGCAAATGCCTGCACACTTTTTTTAAATTCAACTTTTCTTATCCTTAACCCACTATCGTAATTAGTACGTAGGAGTATAAACCGAATGGGTAGTAAGACGTAGTGCAAAAACATAAAGAAAGTTTGAGAGTTGAGCAAGTCCCCTGAAAAGTTTGCCTATTTCTGGTCTAAAGCGTCTCTCTCGCGATAGATGGGAGTTAACTGATGAGGAGATTGGGGTTAGAATCGAGACCGGGTATAACAAGGTTGCTTTTCCCTTAAGTAATTTCCCACTCACCCTCTAGGTTAATTCGGGTACATTTCCTATGTATTCTACCTCCCTCATCCCTACCCCGTTAGTGCAAATCTGCGAATATCCCAGACTATTTATAAGACACGGTAAGCGGAAAATAAACCTATGCCGCTGTAAATGACCCCTAAGCTACTTAAACGAGCTGTCGAGTCTTCTTATGGTTGGTTTTATTTGCCTTTTTCTCGAGTTGGTATTAATTGAGTCTAGAAAAAAAAAAGGCCTACGGCTTTAACGGAACCCGCACGATAGTAAACGTTCCCTAGTAAAAATCATCCGTGCAAAAGTTTCCGTATTGAGCAACCCACTTATTTGAGTCAAGTTTGTAACAATGTGTATATGTGTGGCAGTTCTGGCTCAAGTAACGGTTAAAACGTTGGTAACCTTGATCAGAGGACAGGCGGATGATCATGAGCCTTCATCTTAGTTCCTGAACATCTTCGTAACTGGAATCTTCTTTAAACATTTTCACGTTATTTTGTTAAGTCATGTAGTACTAGTATCTCGTTAGGTACAGTTTTTTTTTACCGTAGTGTATTGACCTGGTTTTTTTTGTTCTCTTTTAATATCCGTCCAGACTAACCGCACACACACCCACACACATATATATATATATATATAGTTGTGTGTGTAACCTTTTGACATATTTTAAGATATTATAAATATTTTTTTATCACCGCGTCTTACTGCCTGTTTGGGATATAAGCATAGGTACTGATTTACATTAATGTGTTAGGGATGAGGAAGGTCGAATTTATGTTGAATAAGAGTAGAAAATCGTTTAGGATAAACCGCCCATGGTAAACCTGAGCGGGATTCGTACCTTATCTTCCTGACAGTGGCAGTCTAGTCTATGGCGGGAGTGATGCTTAGACCATTCTTCCATTGAAGCGGATGTTGAATAGTTACATTTTATCAATCTAAATCACTCTTCATTTATGCTTTTACGTATTATAAAAGGAACTAATCAAACTGGGTTTTTTTCACTTTTATTTATTTGAGGTATTTAACGTAAACTTTTTGATTATAGCAGCACACGACTTATAAACTTACTCAAATCTAGAAACAACACAACCTCCAACCCCGGGACGCTAATTCATCACTGTGAATGGAAAAACCCTCATTTCGTCAATGATACATTTTTCACCCATACCATGAATCGAACCCGGGACCCTTAACTCCGTAAACACAAGCGCTTTAGACCAAGCTATGGTATCTGGCCCAATGATAGGTTTAAATTTGATATGTGAACTATTTATCGTTTAGGTGTTCAACTATCTTCGCTAATACTTTGTTATACGGAGAATGAATGCCTAGACACCGTTACTTCGTGATGAACCTCATTTCAAGAGCGCTTTAGATTCGCTCTGCACAAATGGGATATTTAGACTTCCATAAGCCAGTAGTTCCTCGCAAACTAATGTGTAATAAATAAGTCTTACTTAAATATACTCTACTAACACAGGAAGTCTCGTCTTGTCTGATTTTCCGGTGATGGCGAGGTCTGGATTTAAATACAGGCCAGATTAAAAGAGTGTTTTTACTTAATGGTTTCCCACTCTTTCTCCTCTTCGGCTACTTCTAATCTAAATCATACCTTTCACCCCTATCCAATTAATGTAAATATGCGGATAACTCTTCTATATATTGAGACGTGGGGCACAAGTTAAGTAAGTCAAATTAAATGCTTAATTTTCTCTCCAAACGAACACCAGAAAATATAGAAAAATTAGATTTCACCAAGCATTATAAAGTCTTACTAACTACTATTTTATTATTTTGTACCCCATCTTACTCTCTGGCCATAATACACTAGTTCACGGCCGCTAGAGCGTAAGTTCTTCATTAAACCCTATCCTGAGAACCCAACATCCAATCTTTTAACCTTACACCCCACCTCCTTCAAACTTATTTCCACATTATCCTCCTCTGCGTTTAGGCCTACCAAGCGGAATTTTATCTTCAAGTTGTAATCACACCACTGGGCTACGGGTTAGGAATGTAAAGTTTCGAGGAAACCTAACAGAATTTTCTTGGAAGGATTCGAACCCTGACACTTCTTCCGCCAGCAAACTATACTAGTTTAGTCTGACATTTATTCTGCTTGCCCACTTATGTATTATTATTATTATTATTATTATTATTATTATTAGCACCGCGTCTTACTACCCGTTCGGGTTATACGCACTTACGCTAATGTGTAATGGTAGGGTGATTGTGAGAATCCGAACCACGGTGGAGGCCTGGCATTCCTCACATTCACAAGATGTCTTGTCATAGGTGAAGGAAGGGTTTGGTAATCAGATAAATCTTTGCCAGGACCGAGGATTGAACCCCGGCCGCCAGCATAGAAGTCCGATACCTTACCCCTAAACCACCAGGTCACCCCCCACTGATGTAGGTGTCTAGTGGATGAATCAGTGGTTTGCCATAAACAAGTATGGTCCACTTTTGACAGCAAGGGCCTTATCCGAAAACTAGAACAGTTATTCAATCAACTTTCGTGTATTCGTACGTCAAGTCATGTGATCTGCATTTGTAATTTATTATAGATATTATCAATACCTATACAATAATAATAATATACCAAAATATTATCAATGTTGGTCACAAAAAAAAGTTTGTATTTTCTAAAAGTGATCTCTCTTTATATGAAAATTTGACTGTTATTTTTAATGCCCTGTGGCTATCTTTGGGATAATGAGGGAAAGTTATTTAATTTCGGGCACAAGGCTCTCTGGTTTTTGTGTCGGGAAGTGTGTGAACAGAACTTGAAAGAGTTACATCTTGTAACTAACATCAAGAATCGTTAGGATATAATCATCAAAGGGCCCAAAACAATATTTTTATTTGGGGACTCACTTTTTACTAGCGGGATTATTCCGATACATAAACAACACCACGCTACTTTTGGATATTTTATTTTATTTGCAATAACCTCATAAGTTATTTAATAAATAAAATAAGAAAAATTGATGAAGCGGAAGTATTAGTAATAATCTTAGTTGTAAAATACTAAACAAAACAGGTCACCCTAAAGAAAATATAGAGAATCAAGCTTTTCTATACTATATAAAATATAATTGTAACCAATGAAGAAGTCGTAATAATATTAGCTGAAACCTGAGCCATTATGCAGGTGATTCTGTGAGTTTACGAAGAAAGGCCAACTAGATGGCTCGAATGAGAATAAAGTATTGTGTGATGCCATAGAAGGCAAAGTGTAAAGGAGAAAGGAACCAGTAAGTTGACAAATGAAACTGATGAGTGACCTCAAGCAAGGAAATAAGATGAAGATATAATATTATTTTTTTAAAGGGGGATTGGGGGTGGAGGAAGCTGGTGGTATGACATGCTTGAGGACTCATTGGGACAAGGTAACGGACCTGTCGAAAGACAGAACATCTAGATAAATATAATTTATATCATTCCGTGTTTGTTTGGATGTTTGTACTCTATTATTACAGGATTCCCGATGTCATAAAAAAGTTTTGGGGTTAAAAAATAAGATCTTCCCCCAAGCTATAGATTCGCTCAAAAATCACAAAATCTTTGAACTGCCGCAATGTGATTTAGACAAGCAAGAAAGTTGACTTAAAATAAACAATTTTTCGCTTGAATACAATGAAAATGTTTCTGTTAACTTACTAATTTTCGTGACATTTAATAAAAAATAATAAACTATTGTGAATTGTCAGTTTTTAAGATTATTTTAAAATTAATTTTAAATACGTTCAAGGGGTAGGCCTATTTGACGTACACTTTCTAAACCAACTGACTGACACATGACTTACAAACTGTCACAGTAATATGTCCTTCAGCCGCTAATTCATCAGCATGAAATGGTAAACCCCAAGGGGATCATTATACATTTTTCGACCTTTTCGGGATTATAACACGAAACTTTAAGCTCAGTAGAAAGTCACACTACCGACCAAGCTAAGGAGTTGGATCAATTTTAATTAAAATAGATGTTAAAATGAATCTCGAAACCCTTAGTGGTCTAGTGGTCTAGTGGTCGGAGTCCCTGACTACAGATCCAGAGGCCTCAGTTGTTGTTATTTTGTGAATCAGTGGATTTGGAACGGGGTCAACTCCTGAGGACAAATAAGGAGCTATTTGAATGAATAAGTAGCGGCTCTGGTCTAGAAAAATGAGAGTGATGACTGGAGGGCTCGTTGTGCTGATCACTTTACAGCATCTATCCGCAGAAGTTGGTGGTACTATCTTTGCCAACAGACGCTGACCTCTCATTCGGTATGACTCGATTACGGGCTGACGCCATGGAACTAAAATGGATCTCATCTTCTGCAACTTCCCCTTAAAAACAGGCTCGAAGTTAACCCAACTAAAATCAAACAATCAAATCTGACCATTTAGCATTGCCGGTTGAGCGTCTAGAAAAAAAACACTATTAAACTGTTTTCTATTTTTCTGGTGTCGAATGAAAAATAAATAAAACCGCACGTCGAGGTGATTTATGCTTCGTGTACCGTCGACTGGGGTGACTGTGCCCAGTGGGGTAACTTTGCCCACTTTTGAAAAAAAAAAAAACTCAAATTACAGTTACTTTAAAGAACACTAGGTTCGCCTGAATACCTTTGTAGAACTCTTTGAGGTGTTCGCAAGACACGCAGGATTTATTGATGACGTATTGATTGGTTATCTGTGAGAACAGCTGTTTTATCGTCCCAGCGTCTGAACAAGTAATTTTAGTAACCTTGTACTATAGTTGGTGCAGCCAAATACCTAAAAAATTATGTAGCGACATAATTCTGTAGAAATAAATATTTTAAATTTTTTATAAAAAATAGACTGGTTCATTTAGCTCCCCGTTAGGGTTTCAATGCTAAAAGATGACTTTTGTTCTTAAAAAACTCATTTAAGAGGGCGTTGGCAAAGTAACCCCTCTATGGTAGGCAACTTTTCCCACCCCCCTTTATGGTTTTTTTTGAACAGGGTGATTTACAAAAATAAAATAAATAGCATCTACAAACTCTCCCACATGTGTGACAATTTTTGGTTTTTCAAAATTCACTTAAGAAGCACACTAATTTGGAACGTAAAGTTGAAAAGTGGACAAAATACACGGTACCTAATTTATAATTTAATTGGCCATTAGATCGGCCTCTTAAGATTCTAAGTTCTAACTAATCCTGACGAGGACCAAACATGTTTATGGGGTCTGGTTGTTGTATGGCCTTCAAAATTAAACTAATTTAAGCCAATAATAGCCTCCACAAACCTAACAATAGTGGCAAGAATTTTAATATGTGCAGAACCCGCATTGGTGAAGACACGAACTAAGACATCATGCTCATCTGTTTTGGTGGCGGGAAAGTCCGGGTGTACTGAGTGATTTTCTCTAAAGGTTTCCAACTCTCTACCTCCACGCAAATGGGGGTAAATATCCTCTAAAATGCTACATTCTCCATCAGTTTAGTTAAATGTGGATGGCTCAAACAGATACTAACTAAAAACTTGCTGAAAAACAATATTTGTGAACTTTGGATATGTTTTCTCAGGCCAACGGGGGTTTATTTTCTACAATTCCGATCGTAAACATTCCTTCATGGTATTTTGGGGTGAGTTTTCACATGTTGTTCCCATAGTCTCCCCGCGTTATTGTTTTATTTCTTAGCATCGTGTCTTACTACCTGTTCTGTCTGTACAACTATTTACTAATGGGTTATCGATGAGTAAATTTGAATTTAGAGAAAGTGTACCCGCATCAACATGGAGGATGAGGGGAAAATCATTTAGGGAAAACCACCCTCAGTATAGCCGAGTGGGATCGAACTCCGATCTCACCGTCGCCGGCAGTCTAGTCTATAGCGATAATGACGCCTTAGACCACGTGGCCACCTAAGTGGGTTATGGTGGGGAAGAGATCGTTTGTTAAGGTATATAGTTTACAGTTTTTACAACAAAACATTTTTTAGTAAAATAAATCAAATGTTGCTTCATTAGATACGTTTGGTTTTTTGTATGCAAATCATCAAACACACTGTCCGGATCTGTTTGGAATATAAGAGACTCCAACGTATTCTTCTCCACCCCACCTCTCCTACTCCACAGTGCTCCAGTCTTCTCCTCTCTTATCCACACTTCTCTCATCTCTGTACTCCTTTCAGCCACCTGGCTGCATAATTTAATCTCAAAAGCTCTTGAATATCTTTTCAGGCTATCGCGAAATTTGAACAGGACTTTTTTTCTTAATTTAAAAGTTTCTGTTCAAATATTATTATTATTGTTATTATTATTGGCACCCATTCGGGTTATACGCACGCTAACGTGTGATGGTAAGGTGATTGATTGTGAGATGAAACGGAGGACCTACAGTTTAACGTGGGATCCGAACCACGGTGGAGGCTTGCCATTCTACACATTTACAAGTTGTGATTAATACATATCTTGTCAGTGGTGAAGGAAGGGTTCGGCAACTAGACTAATCTGTGCCGGAACCGAGGATTGAACCCCAGACCCCCAGCACAAAAGTCTGACACCATACCTCTAGACCGCCAGGTCACCGACTTCTGTCCAAATGCCATTATCTTAATGAATTGTTGAGTAACCTACATGTATAATTTTTTTAAACTATTTATTGACAGTAATAACTTAGATATGCACATTAAAACATTTTAGGTGTTGACTAGGATCGAACCCGGATACCTTAGATGGTTTCCCAAGTCACTCCATCCTACAGGAGATGAAGAAAGTTCCGTCCTCTGTAAAATACTGTAAATATATTTTGTCATATATTATAAGCCATGCTCTAGTACAGATTATTTCTAAATAAAACAAAAAGACCGGCTTGCCATTTACTGGACAAAAAAAACAAACATTTACCTTGGCACAGCCCACTAGCTAACAGGTATGGCATTTGAGAACTCTAAAAACTAGTTTCTGCAACACCTTTTTATACCATATTATTAAAAATATTACAAGTCCATCTTAGAAAGTTAAAATTCTTTGGTCTTTTTACATCGTAATAGGACATGATTTTATTTATTTGGTCAAGGACTAGCGGGTAATTAACTTTGAAGGACCCGCCTCGGTGGCGTAGTTGGCTAACGCGCTTGTCATGTTGAGCTCGACTGCTGAGGATGGGGAGATCGAGGCTCGAATCTCGGTCGGGTGAACTGAGGGTGGCTTTTCCTAAATGGTTTTCCACTCTACCTCCACGCAAATGCGGGTTCACTACCTCTAATTCAACCTTCCCAATTCCTAATCCATTAGAGTATTTAGTACTTAAAGCGTATAACCCAAACGGGTAGTAAGACGCGTTGCTAAATATTATAAATATCATTATTAACTTTGAAGGTTTCCACCTAAGTTAAAAAAACACTTAATTTGAATGGTGTTCAATTAATAATAAATCTTTAAGAAAATTAAACTTTATTCAGTATCGAGTTCATATATAAAAAACTGATTTTTGTTTGAAGAACAGTAGAAACAATTCTAACATCTTTCTTCGCGGCCAACATTGATAACATTTTACTATATTATTTGTGTTATTCTATAAGTATTGATAATATCTATCAAAATTGAGGGCTGCAGATAGCATGACTTGATGTATGATTATATTAAAATTGTTTTAGTAACGTTAGTAACTAACTTTTACTGTTCTTCCTACCAAAATCATACTATACATATAAAACTTACGCTCATGATAAAGAAAAAAAGAGGTGACTTCACTATTTGCTGCGCGTTAGCTTACTAGATACGCCACCTATTATTTTTTAAATTGCGCTTTATGAATGGGGCGTTGTTTGTCGTATTTCAAAATACCGTAACCGCGTATCTGTGAATCCGTGTAATTTAAGGATTTACTATATTATTATTCGGATAGGAAGAAACCTTTTAGAACAGTTATAAAAGCTACTATAACTACTTTCATACATTCATACGTCAAACAATATGATTATATTTTAATTTTGATAGATGATTTCGATTCTTATAATATAGTATAATGTTGTCAATATTAACAACCGCCTCGGTGGCGTAGTCAGCTTACGCGCTAGTTTCGTGTTGAGCTAAACTGCCGAGGGCGGGGAGATCAAGGTTCGAATCTCAGTCGGGTGAACTTTTTTTTCCCTTTCCTAAATGGTTTTCCACTCTCCCTTTACGCAAATGTGGGTTAGTTTCCTCCCAAACAACCTTACTAATCTATAACCCATTAGCGTTATTAGTACATCAGCGTATAACCCGAACGGTTAGTAAGACTCGATACTAAATAATAATGATAACTCAATGTCAACCGTAATTAATATGTTGTATTTGATAAACATTTCTCAACCATAATCCTATTATTTGTGTTTGTATGATGCTTATATGGGTTTATTTATGTTTGTGTGTATACAGGATGATTCGAAACTCTCTTAACAAACTTGAATGGGATATAGGGAACATTAGCACAAACCTTGTTCGTCAATGAATGTAGCCTAGGTCTGCAGACGTCACCCTTGGTGCTAGAAGACTCTGTTGGGCGCCACGTTAAATTACTATTTTTCTCCGTCGTCATTCGTAACCCGGACTTTGTACGTTCTTACCATTTAGCCACTAGAGACCTACAAAGAAAGGTCCGTACCGACTTTAAAGTTACTCCGCCATTTTGATTTTTTTTTTTTTT
>CABFVX010002757.1:45949-61309 GCA_902151425.1 Timema shepardi | reverse complement strand
TTTAAATTTCCCGACAGTTACAGGCTAGAAGCTACAATGTTGCCAAATTTCAAGTTTCTAGCTCATCTGGAAGTGGTTAAACATTAATGTCAGTGAGTGAGTCAGCCATGTGGCTTTATAGTAGTATAATAATATAATAATGTGTTAGTTTACGCCTTAGTAGCGGTGAATGGCTACTAGCGATATGTCCTCATTAATTAATTTAAATAAAAAAGAAATGACCCTGCAACGGTGGAAACAATAATAAGGTGCTAGTCTTGTCAAGCCTTATTTGCCGATGATGACAAGGACGAGGTTCGAATGCCGGTTGGGTGTAGGCCCCCACTGAGTTATTTGTACTAAATCGTTTTCCGCTCTCCCTCCACGCAAATATGGGAACACTTTGAATTAAGCCCACTTCATCTCTAATACATTTGCACAATTAGTATATGCGTATAATATGAACAAGTAATAATACGCAGTGAAATAAAAAAAACAATAATTAATAAACAAGGATTTGTCGATTCATCCAAGACAACCTTTATCTAAACTTTGCATTTAATCAGCACTTAATTGGTTGTCAGGAAAGACAAGAACACGCTAAAACTAATTTCTTATTGTTTACATTCACTTTTGTTAAGGCCATTTCACACTAAAATATTATTCCTCACACGTCATAGCCTACGCTACATAGCTGAGCTTCACGATTTAATCGTTTATCTTCGTCGTTTTTGCTATGAGGACGTTATGTGTACCTGTCGAAAAGCCTCGAGACCAGGGGTCGGCAACCTTTTTGGTCCCCGATCGACTTTTACATTTATCAAAGGTCCCGCGATCACCCTTCTTTTCTCCACTCTCTTATTTTCCTATACATTTTGTATTTATTCCTTGAATTCAATACTTCCTCCAATACTTTTGTCCCTGACTTTATAGAAAATAAATAAAGCCTACACTGTGTTTACCCTGAAAAGTAGTAGTCTTACCTTGACAGATTACACTATGGCCCTATCTTATAAGCTGTACCATAGTGGAATTATGTAAGGTAAGCTTGCCTTTTCGTGACGATGTTATTTTGCTACGCGTTCGACTGAAAATTGCTGCGGGATTAACCGGTCAATCGCGCTCGACCTGTTGCCGACCCCTGCTAAACTATTTACCAAGTGTTTGTTTGGCTAATTTAATTAATAAAACTACAAACCAGTTTCCGGGAAATTTCTTTAACATTAATATGTTACAATAGTATAAATAAACCTAGGTTTACCTATCTTTTAGTTATGCCATGTAATAGGGTAGATAAGAGTTACAGTAGCCCCATGGCTTATTTGGTGCTGACTGACAGCTCACAGCTGACTTTTGACAGTCGACATTTAGGTATAGACCTAAATTTTGACCGTCAAAAGTGACAGCTGCTAAACATATGTTTTTGCAGATCATATGTTTCGACGTAGGGATACATAATTTGGTCTAGTAACTTTTCAAAGCGGTCAGTCAGCACCAAAGAAGCCGTGGGGCTACTGTAGGTATGGCGTGGCGAGGAGAAAGGTATGGTTTATTTCGACCGATGTAAGTCACTTCATAATACCCCGGCGCATGGAACAATAAACATGGCGTTTATTGTGAGCGCAAGGTGGAGGGGCGCACTATTACTTGATGTGTTTCGTTCACATTGATAAAACATTTTCATCCATCCTTAATGCAACGACGGCACAATAGTCTGGGTCGAGTTAGTACATCAACTTAGGGCTGAACTCCGACAACCCGCTTTCCAAACCTCTCATAACGGGGCTGATTTTGAATGCAGCCGTTAATTCAGCTGCTTACACTGATCGGTAAATGCCGCTTATTTAAACAGGTATTCAATGCTTATTCTTAGAGCTAGTTTGCAGTATCAGGCTGCTAGTTAAAAAGTTTTGGATCAGACATTATAATAGACAAGTCTGGGTCTCGAAAGTGCATGATGCATTTAATAAAATATATTTTCTCTGTGTTGGGACTGTAATAATAAAGACAAAAATATCATGTATGTATTTTTCATTGGGTGAAAAACAACTCGTCCACTGTTATTGTTCTGCGGAAGAAAGAAAACGCATCAACTGGTCCACCCTCCGACACATCAACGCGTTCACCCAAACTTGGATTGTTCAGTGCAAAAGCGTACTAAGCACATGCTGTATACCGTAACCCCCCCTCTTCCCCACACCCCAAAAACAAGTAGTAAAATTTCACAGTACTGGTATCACAGTTGGTCGTCAACATATTTAATATTACATTCAGTTATTTAACATTCATTGTATTAAAATCAAGTGGTTAGGTTAGGTTAGTTAGAGTCGTAATTACTTAGTAATCTTTTACACTGAGCAATCCAAGTTTGGGTGGACGAGTTGATGTGTTTACTTTCTTCCGCATAACAATAACAGTGGACAAGTCAAGTTACAGCCTTTTCATAATTTAAACACAGTAGTATGTCAACACACGACTTACAGACTAAAAATATTTAAGACAGAGCAACGAGAATGTAATTTCTGACTGAGTAAGAGGACGAATCCATGTAAAAATAAAACATTGTTTTGGACACCTTCCTTAGGGTTAGAACGTGTTTCCTTTAAAATATTCAATTAATGAGCTATCAAAAATGTCATATTACTATATTTAGATGTAAAAATTGATATTTGTTTAGTGCATAGAATATTTGATACTATGCCGAAAGTCATTCCTCATTGATTCACGTCCTACCAGCCATCCTGGCGTTTTCTTTATTTACACTAATGGGTTTGGAATAAAGAAGATAGAATTTAGAGGAATTATTTTTCTGATTTATGATTTTTTTTCCCTTTCCTCCTTCAGGTAAAAGAGAAACCATTTAGGGAAAAAAACACCCTCATAACACCCGGCCGGGAATCAAACCCAACCTTACCTTTACCCGCAAATCTGACTAAATGAGTTACATTTAGACGGCACACCCACAGTCGCGGCTTACTCCACTTCTTGATTAATTACTTAGCAAGCAAGCGGTGTCTCAGAGACTTCATGCTGAACTCTTGACTTATTTTTTCTTGTGAGTGGTCATATTACCTTCGCAAGGTTACTCTACAGGCGGTGGCCGCATGGTCTAAGTCGTCACTCTCGCTAGAACGCCTATGACGGGGGGAGATCAGGGTGTACTGAGGGTGGTTTTTCCTAAATGGTTTTCCTATATTTTCCTCCATGCAAATGTGGGTACACTTCCTCTAAATCCAACCTTACTCATTCCTAACACAATAGTGCCATTAGTACATATGCGTATAACCTGAACAGGTATTAAAGCGCAGTGCTAAATACATTGCTTTGATGTAAAACTATTTTAAGTGTCATAAATAATAGAAATATTTTATCCTCATCACTATACTATAAAGCCGCATGGCTGACTCACTCACTCAATGACATTAATGTTTACCTACTTCCAGATGAGCTAGAAACTTGAAATTTGGCATTAAATTATAGCTTTTAGCCTGTCACCGACGGGAAAATTCCAAAAAGTTTAAAAAAATCATTTCTAACTCCCCCCACAAAAAAAATTCAAAATGTCGGAACTTTAAAGTCGGTGTGTACCTCTCTTTGGAGGTCTCTTGTGGCTAAACGGTAATACCTATAAAATAAAACTGCTCTGGAATTACATTAGTTTACATCCACTTGCAAAGAAAACGCGCTGGGGGTTTGAGGCTGGAACCCCCCAACGAGCAAAGCGAGTTTTGATTCTAAAGCTGTTTGTTCTCTTCACAAAATATTTATTGTATAATGTTCAATACGTTAAAGTTACGCAACCTCAATCTCCCTGTTTTCCCCCTGCTTTTATTATTTCAAGATCAATACGCAATACAGTTGGAAAGTATTGCATTTGGCCAATATTTTGTGAATTTGACTTATGGAAAATATTATTGAGGACCGGTTTATAAGTTGCAGTGTGCCGAGAGGCTTCTAACACCTGGCCTAGGTCGCGGCCTGATATAACCTGTGTTTAGCAAGTGGCCGGGCTCGAAACCCAATCGGGTGTACTGAAGGTGTTTTTCTCTAAATGGTTTTCCAGTTCACCTTCACTCAAATGTGGCTAATTTTCCTCTGAATTCAAACCTTCATCATCCCTTACACATGTGCGTGATTAGTACATGTAATGTTCGTATATAGGTGGAATATAAAGTGTTGATGTTGGAAAGGTCAAGTTCGAATCTCTATTGAGTACACTGAAGGAAGTTTTCTCATATTTTAATTTATTATTGTGGTTTTATCTCTCATCCTCTCTCCATACGAGTGGGAACACATTTTCTCTAAATATCTTCCTCATTCCTAACACCATAAATTAAATATTTAAATAAACCATCTGTTAAAACGTAAGAAAAAATATTTTTTTAAATAGAAAAAACTTAAGATCATTGTTGTTTTGACGCAAATAGCTTTATTTTTTATTTTTACTATAGCCCATCTTCGTGGTTGGAGGAGTCTGCCATAAGACTAATAGGCCTTGGTTAGATACCAAGACATGCTGATGAAGTAGTATTATGGTAGAAAATAACTTTAATAAAATAACTTTAATATTAATATTGATTCTTAGGTATTGATTGTATATATGGCCCACGTCAGTGGCTGCATGGTTTAAGGCGTCACTCTCGCTAGACCACTAATGAGGGGGATATGGGGGTTTAGATCCCGGTCGAGTGTACTGTGGGGTGGTTTTCTAAAATGGTTTTCCACTCTCCCTCCACGCAAATACAGGTACACTTACTCTAAATTTAACTTTCCTCATCCCTAACTCATTAGCGTATTTAATACATATGCATCCATTAAGAAAGAGGGGAAGGAAACTACAAAACCATCAATTCTAATTAATTTAAAAAAATGACACCTGGATATGGGAACCGAATCTGGGACTTTTACCACTGAGCTATCATGAATATTACGAGTTTTTAGAAAATGTTTATTACTTTTAAGATAAAGAGAGAGAAAGTCTGTACGACGTTATTTTTACCATGTTTTAACAGCCATTTATCAATAGTTACCGTAAATTGAAGTTGATTTGTTCGTAATGTCTAAATGGTTATTAATTCACGTAATCTATTAGTTTACATACCTTTGACCTGACCTTATAATTAATGTATAAATTTAACCTAATTTTTTAATTCCAAATAGATTAACTTTAATAGGAGAGGGATACAGCATCCTGTTCTGGTCTAAATAAGTCCAGACTTCGATTCCCGGCGACCCAAGGACCAGATCTAAATGCCAAGCTCATTTAGTCTTGTTTGCCGGTAATAGGGTTGTCGGGGTTCGAGTAACTACACTTAATGTGGGTACATTTCCTTTCATTTATACCTTCCTACCTTATACCACACGCGACACTAGATTAATAAATATGTGAGCGTATAACCCAAATGGATAGAAAGACTGGGTGAAAAACAAATGGTACCACGTAATCATATATGTTCTCAAATAGTTTATTGTGAGAAATAATTTTAAAAAAAAAATCATATATTTCAGTAGTCACATGAAACGCTAATAAATTTTAAAGATGATTGATAAAGCTAGTTTCTTTTTAAATTTAAAATAATTGGTAATCCTCGAAATATCTCGAATTTTCAATAATCAATCATTAATAATTTTAAGGCTAGAGTCAAAATAACTATTTGACCTTATGATATGAGCATATTATATCTAAATATCAAGTTTCAACTAAAGCAGTCATGAACTGTTTTGGCTGTAACCCCGGCTACAGAGAGACATGGGGATAGATACATTTGTAACAACCTCTTCTTTTTTTTAGCTCTGGAGCACATAAAACGTTAAGAACCATCATAATATCGAGATAGATTTCAATTATTTATATGAGAGAGTAAAAATTAACATGATTCATAAATACACTAGACCTACTCTCTCAACAGACTGGACTGCTGATGATGGAAATATCGGGGTTCTAAGTTTTAAAAAAAATTGTTTCTCGCTCAGCCCTTATACACATTCGAATAAATTTGTTATACATTTTTCTTCCTCTTTCTTAACCCATTAGTGTAAATATGTTGATCATCCAAACGGGTAGTAAGACGCGGTGCGGGGGAAAAAAAAAGAAGATTGTCTTGAGAGGTGGTTGGTTGTCACATATCCCCTGTGTGATCTGGCCCATATATCGAGGCTGAAAACATTATAATGATTGAAACTATGTTCTTGTCCGGCTCGCAAGCGGTGTGAGCCCACCTGATCGTGCCTCTTGATGCAGTCCCAGCAAGTGGTCGGCCTACTTCCCCCCCTACCCCCAAGGCGTGATTTCCTAACGTTGACCGGGCTTACATAAGGGGCCCGGCCTGCCGCGTACGGCGCAAGTTGTTCTGACGCGCACATCCCGTATAAACTCCGCGGGCGACGCCGATACAGCACGATGACGACGACGTAACCGTTCACGTTCGAAATATTTGTCAATGATGATGTATAACGTGCGCTCTCTAAACACACGTGATTTACAAACTGACTTGACCTAGGACAGTACGCGTGTTACTACAGTTCAATTTTCGTAGTAATAACCTTAAGCCTATTTGGCAGCAAGAAGAGTTACTAATATACTTTCACGTAGTCATACGTCAATTCGTGTTATCTGCGGCGGTCACTTTTGTAAGCTATTAACAATATATATAAAATATGCATGGTTTTGCGTGACCCTAGGACCTTACTATGAACCAAAATGCAATTCGGTCCTCTTATTCATTTTATAAACTTCAATTTACCATAATTTAGGGAAATCCGTCATGTGTGGCTGATGTACTAAATTGTCACTATTTCTTCTACAAGTCTCATTTCTCCCAAAAACGTTGAATTATTGTTATATTTAAATAGAAAAATTAAGTATGGACACGGGAATCGAACCCGGTACCTTGGATCTAGTATGCCAATGCTCTAACCACTAAGCTATCCAGTTATCCAGCTTTGTGCTGCCATTATTACAATTTACAATATTTTACGAATGTGCATACAAACCTACCGAGTCGAAGGAGGCTAAGTTATCTGATAGCTCGTGATCTTAAATTGACCATGTATTATTTAGCTGACGATTTTCGCACGTCCATCACAGACTCTGCCTTAAAGTATGAGTGAAGAATGACCCTGAACACGGGATGATTCCTGGGTAGCTCATTGGTTAGAGCATTAGCGTACTAAGCGCCAAAGGTCCCGAGTTCGATTCCCGTGTGCCGATATCATTTTTATATTTGGTATTTAGATGCGGCTATGGCCATAACAAACAAATATAATAGCTTGACTATTTAATACATATTGTTATGTTAAGATTTGTAGCCAGAATGGAATGGGAGAGTTTCGTATATGAAACTGGCTCGGCCCGTTCTGGCCAAGGAAGATGTCCTGTATTTAGTATAGCACCGGACATGAGGCGTACTAGGCCTGACTTTTTCCCCCGCCATTATGGCAATATGAGTTTCCAATTTTCAAATAACAGGGTTTCCAATTCAAGCTAGACAGCACATAAAATGCAATTCTTGTCGTCAAGTGTTGGTAGTTTGGTGATAACGAGCTGCCTTTATTGGGTTGTTAGCTCGTAAATTGCATGTTGCTGATTTAACCTTGAGTTAAGAGTATATATATGAGTTATTTAAACTAAGCTTTTAAAACTCAAGGTTAAATCAGCAACATGCAATTTACGAGCTAACAATTATATGCTCTTCGTGTTAGGAAGTGTTGTCTGGAATAAATTATACATATAATGAATGTACACTATATTATTTTATTTTAAAAAACTTTACAAACACTAAGTGGAAATGTTGAGAAAATTACGTTTACTCGTTCAAATTTTTGAAATCCCACTTAACTGATGCAAACTAATTGAGGTATATATATATATATAATTATATATAATTATATATGATTATATATATAATTAAATATATGATTATATACTAGCTTTCGTATAACCTAACCTAGTCCAACCTAGCCTAGCCTAACCTAACTTAACCTAGAAATACTCGTGTATGTAATTTAGTTAAATTAATACTCCCTTTCTTCACCTCTGACAAGACATCTTGTGAATGTGAGGAATGCCAGGTCTCCACCGTGGTTCGGATTCCACGTTAAACTGTAGTTCACCCTACCATTACACATTAGCGTAAGTGCGTATAACCCGAATGGGTAGTAAGACGCGGTGCTAATAATAATAATAATAATAAATTAATACTGACGAGGCTGAGAGAACGCAAGACTGCTAGGCCCCCGTGGGCCTCCCCTATTAGCAAATAATAGAGGCGGGATGGTATAGCAACATGGCGTGTCCGCAATCTGGACTCCTCCACATATATAAAAAAAACTCATGTTCGCAATCAGGATTGCTCGGAATCAGGAGGCCATCCAACTGAATATTATCTGTGAGAGAACTTCATTGTTACTATTGGGAAACAGCGTTGTCATTTTCTCGTTTTTGTGTGGTCAATCTTCCCCCAAATATAAGACAAGTTTCTCAACGCTGGTTAGTATAGGTTACCAGTAGATTCTTGACCCAGCACACAACCTTCAGACATACCTGAGAGCAAGGATATTTGGCAACAGATAACTGTGAGAAAGCGAAGATAAAACTTTTTTCAAAAGACCTGCAGCTCCTTCTGCATTTATATTGGATGTAATACGGTTCGTTCTAACGGTGTACTAAAGAAAAGTGACTGCAATTATTGAGGCTGGTTTGGTTTATTCGTGAATACAAACCACTGTAATGAGTTCCTAATTACCTATCTTTGAGGCCGAGAGCCTTGGGAGGCTGACTTTGGAAATACAGTTTACAGCCATACTAAACCTTACAACCTACTTTCAAGTATCCATACACCGAAACCGAACCATGTATTATGCAGCTTTCTTATTCGAAATATTGTGTCAATTTTGACAATAGGAAGGTCTGGTAAGTTATTCTAAATGATAGGTTACATAACCTAAATTTATTTATTATACTTGCGATATAACCATAACGATTCTTGGTAATCCTAGTTCGATTCTAAACTTTACCTAGGTAACTTTTTTAATATTTTGTAGATTTGTTTGTCCTACGTTAAGTGTTCACTAAAATTTGTGATTTTCTTTGTTAGGATTATTCAAAAGAGATTAGAAATTATTTTTAACATTCTACAATGAATCTTAACAAAGTTTACATAGTTTGGGTTACTGTCTTTCAAATATCAATAAAATATTATAGTATCATTGAAGTATTTATTATTAAAATAAAACCTCAATAATCTTCAATAAATGAATGTATACATTTTTACAAAAATAATGATATTTACTTTAGAACTAAAATGTGTTAATCGATTGAGTACAAATATTTTTCCCATAAAAAATTGTTGAAAACAACCACTCTTATTCAACTCATTCTTGAACACAGTGAAGTTAGTTTTTACAGTCCAATTTTCATATAGAGGGTCTTTTAAAAAATGACAAAAAATTCTTCCAAAATTAATAAATGGCTTGTCTTGATTTATGAATACATAAAAGTAAATCTAGTAACTTTTGAGCTGGTTAGTTAAGGCCCTTTCTGTGAAACTTGGACTGTATCTTTATGTCCATAAAGTTTATAGTAATAAAAACCTCATAAAATTAAATAATATAAATCTAGTACCTAAAACTATTTTAGAAATAAAACATGGTATTCATTACAGTAATAAACTTGAACGTGATTGTTTTCTCTCTCTCTCTCTCTCTCTCTCCGATAATCTCATACACGGATGCCAAGCAACAACTTGGTACGCACGCAATGGGCTCGAATGCCTGCACGGATTGTAAAAGTACCGGCAGCTATGTAGCCTACTTCTGGCCCCGCGACCGCGACCCAACTCACATAATAATGTTTTTTTTTATCGACACGTTTTATTACCTGTTCAGGTTTCAGGCTCGTATGCAGGTTTAGCGCGCCTCAAGTGCGGCTCGATACCAAACACAAGACAACAGCTATGATAGCCTCATGGCTTCTTTGGTGCTGACTGACAGCTGACTTCTGACAGTCAACGTTTAGGTATATACCTACATCTTGACTGTCAGAAGTGACAACTGCTTAATACATGTTTTTGCAGATCATAGGGTTCGGCGTAGGGATACATAATTTGGTCTAGTAACTTTTCAAAGCCATCAGCTGTCACCTAAACTATAATGGAATGGGACAACTTCATATGTGAAACTGGTCCACTCCATTCTGGTATAGATAGGCAGGTGTCGTCTTGTACAGTAGCCTCATGGCTTCTTTGGTGCTGAATGACAGCTCACAGCTGACTTCTGACAGTCAACATTTAGGTATATACCTAAATTTTGACTATCAGAAGTGACAGCTGCTAAACACATGTTTTTTTGCAGATCATAGGGTTCGGCTTAGGGATACATAATTTGTTCTGGTAACTTTTCAAAGCCGTTATCTGTCAGCTGTGAGCTGTCACTCAGCACCAAAGAAGCCATGGGGCTACTGTATTTGGTTTTGAGCCACACTTGAGTCGCAAGTCTGAATACGAAACTGGCCCATAGTCGATGTTACACACGTTCTTTCTATATACCAGGGGTGACCAACCTATGACCCGCGGGTCAAACAGGGATCTGCTAAGATATTTCAAATAGATTGCCAGCTGTCTAATGTATTTCAAATAAAAATTAAATGAAGTTAATAGTTTTACATTTTTAAAGAAACATTCCTTAATGTTAACCCGCAAGCGAGCTATAACGACCAAGCGTTCGCTGCCGTTAGCGGTGAAAGTGCCAACATTTGAGGATAGAGGGTGTCATTTGGTCAGCTCAAAGATCCTTCCGGCCGTTAATCTCACTTTTATAAACTGTAGCTGCTACTTCATTATTCAAGTAGCTTCATATCCGTCCTCTTGAGGGCGAGTTTAACCTCTTTCCAGACCCACTGCTTCACAAATAAATTTTATAAGCTCTGGGGATTGATCTCGTGACCTCTGGATCTGTAGCCAGGATCACAAGACCACAGAAGCGGTCAGTTTTACATTAAAGCTTAAACTATTTTGTAACAACTTAGAGCAGGTAAAACTTGATCATTTTCCAACATTTCAGCAAATTGTAGGTAAATGTAGTAATTTTACCTTAGATCAAATAAAATACATAGTAATTACTAACTCAATTTTTTTAATTTTGCATCTGAAAATAGTATTATAGATTTCTTTATAAATCCATTTTGTTTTTCAGAGTCTGATATACATAAATACTCCCCATCCCTTCAAATAAAAAGCATTCTGGACTTTGTGCTAAGCTTAAAGAACATTGAAAATCACCCAGTGCTCCTAATATGATTGCATTTAGGAAAACGTACCTAAAGAACAGTTTCCTGAGCTTCACGATCTTTTGTTAAGGCTTATATGTAGACTAGACTCCACCTATATAATGTGTAATCTTCTGTGAACGCAATAAAAAAGCATTTTCTTTCACCTATTACAGATGTACATCTTTCTAATATGCTTATTTTATTTAATCCCAAAATTAAACCTAATATTTAAAAATTGTTAAGCTAAAAGCCGGTCCAAAAATCACATTAGTATTGTATTAATATGTAAAGTTCACCTTAATTTTCGTTTAATTTCTAGTGAAGAAATAATTTTTGTTATAACAATTATTCATTTTATTTTCTTCGATCATAATAAAAATTATGTAAATGATTACATAGTCTTAATAAAAACTACTGGTTTACATGTAGGGCCTACATCGTTTATAGTTTTCGAAAATCCTGTAAAATCGTTTACTCGAGCATATAAAGACATTCAATTCACATTTTGAATGCCATTTTGCCACCTACATCGACCCCTTGCATCATCTGTTTCCAAATCATTTTTCCATTGAACACACTACATTGTGCGACCAGGTGGTTAATGGTTGATCTCTTCCTCTCCTGCCTTCAGGTCCCCATTCTTGGATCATCTTCGGAATACTTTCCATTAAGCACACTACTTGTGAGACCAGGTGGTTAATGGTCGACCTCTTCTTCTCCTGCCTTCATGTCCCCATTCTTGGATCATTTTATTTGGGATACGGGTGCTTTTCATTCTTTGTTACATAGCCGTACTATCTCAATCTCTTCCTTTCGATCTCATTCACTATAATTGTTACAGTTGTATCAACCTTCTTATCTTTGTGTTCCTTACCCTCTCTTGACTTGATTTTCTGGCTGATCTTCTCCAGAAATCCATTTCGACTGCTAATATTCTATCTCTGTTTGTGGTTCATTGTCCACACTTCAGCCCCATACAAGATGATATTCTGCAGAATTGGCCTATAGATTATCATTTTCGTTCTATTGATATTACTCCAGCTTCATAATACTCCATTAAGCATACCGATAGTATTTTTCTGCCACTGCTAATCCACTTCGCGATTTTCATATTTGAAGTTCCGTCGTTTTACAGAATTGAGCCAAGAGAAATTGCTTACCTTTTTTTATTTTCACTACATCTACAATTAGTTGATTAGGCTCATTTGTCGGGTACTCTTTTTTCTCGAAATTTATGTTTAAAGCCCACTTTCTGTATTGTGATTATAACTAATTGTATATAATTTGCCTCCTTCCCATCTTGTGTTAAATTAACTTGGTCATCAGCAAAACATAGGTGGTGTAGATAAATTTCATCTGCAATTTCTAACCTCATTCTTTCACAATTATGGGACCATGCCCTCAAACTTATTTTAAAAAGTGTCGGTGACATGGGGCAGCCTTGAAATGAACCTATGATGGTGGCAAATGCTCGTTATAACGAAGAACCACTCTCAATCTGGCTCATATCAACCTTTTATATTTCCTGAACAACTTTAATCAAAGAATAATCATAATTGGTCATGTGTAGTACTTCCCATATACTTTTTTTAAACAGGTTACGTTTGTGATGGCTGTGCTAATTTATTTAACTACCTCAATAAAATGGCAAGAAATAACAATTCAAGACATGGTCATACACGATTATATAACCTTGTTGAAAGTCACACATCTTTCGCTTCACACATTTTTATAACCTTGTTGAAACTCACACATTTTTCTCCTTAGAAGTTTTTATAACCTTGTTGAAAGTCATACATCCTAGCTAAGTCAGTGGAGCGTCTGCATACTGATATGGGTTTTTTGAGTTTGATTCTCGGCGAGGCCTAACATTTGCTAAATTATGTAAGTTACCTTCCGCTAAGGTGGTAAATTAACGATTTTAGGTTTGGTAGCTGCATTTTCTTTCAAAACTTTTTTAGCAGCGCGTTTTAAAGGGCCTCCACCCACACACGGTCAGTTTGAACTGCAGTGTGTATGCGAGGGCGGGGACTGATCAGTCAGAACTGACTGGGCCCCTATACGATCATTCAGACTGTCAGTATTAATAAAGTAATAATTAATACTGTCAGTCTGATCGTGTGGGGGCAGTACTGATCGACTGATGAACGGAATTATGAAAATACCAATGCGATCCGAATTTTCTGATCATATCAGTCTTACAAGTGTTGGAAGAGACTGACAGTAATACTGCTAGTAGGACTGACCGTGCATGGACTCGTCAGTATTCCCTTCAGTCTCAGTAGCAAATATAAACTGCACACGTCTTTTTCTTATCATCCATGTTGTTGCACGTTGTATGCAGGAGCTGAGACTGATAGAAATAATGACGCCAAGACTAACCGTTTACGGTCTCGTTGTAAATACTGATGCATACTGTCAGTCAGAGTGTCAGTCTGATAGGGCCCCTCTATTATCAATCAGTATGCATCAGTATTTACAATGGCATCACTGGCGTCTTTCAATGAAAGGGTTAAAGTGAGCTATCTGGTAAGCGTCATTTTGAGTTTGGCGATCCTATTTTACCATTAAAATAAAATAAAACTCCATGGCATCAGCCCGCGAGCGAGCCATACCGACCAAGCAGTCGCATTATGTTGGCGGAGATAGTGCAAACATTTGCGAATATAGGTTGTCATGTGGTCAACACAACAAACTCTCCGGTCGCTATGTCATTTTTATTGACTGGATCTGCTACTTTATTCAAGTAGTTCCTCATTTGTCCTCATGAGGCTGAGTTTGATTTCGTTCCAGTGCCGCTGTTTCACAGACTATCTGGAGGCACTGGAGATCTAACCTGGGACCTCTGGGTCTGTAGTCAATAACTCTGACCTATAAACCATGGAGGTGGTCATTTTACCACAAATCCCCCTTAATTTTTTCAAAAATGTTATGGGTACCCCTAGATTCCCTTCGTTTTCAGCGCTTCTCAAACCCTCTCATCACGATAGTGATAGTCCATTCATTAATTTATGTAATAAATCACTGCTTTTGAAAGGTAGACATTTCTCACAGCGCGGTATTTCTTAACAGGTAGTCAGTCCTGAAGCTTCAAACCCAATAAAATAATCTTCGATTATATTATAATACTCTGTTGTACATCTTTTAACAAAATTTTATTTGGTTGAGGAAGGCTAAATCATTAGATTATAACAATCGACCTTCATTCTAGAACTGCGACGTTTCGCATAAAACTTCGTTAATATAGATCGAATTGTTCTTTTTTACACAAACTTAAGATGTAGTATAATACAATGAGGATATGTTGTTGTTACCTTTTGCCTCCACTCTGCTGTGAACTATATTTTAAATAAAAAACCTAATCTTAAAATAATTCGGTATTTTAGAACGTCTGCATTGCGTCTCATAAATCCATAATGCGACGACCCATCTTAAAACAAGTTAGAAAAAACACCAACTTTTGGGGGTAATTGATTCTCTTCAATCTGCAGTGGTATTCATTTGTGGGTGAACCTTTAGAGTACAGGATTTAAAAAAAATCCTTGTATAAATAGAGTGGAAAGTAGCTGGAGGTCACAAGTGTGACCTTGGAGAGTGCTCGAAACTGTGTAAGACATCACGGCAAAAGACTGGCAAACGGAGCATCCTGTTAAACAGGAAGACATCAAGCACTAAACTGGGGTTCATCTCTGAGTAAATTTACAAGCCTAGTATTGGGAACCAGTTTTCTTGTTTCCCGTGGTCACTCTTCAATTAAATGTAAGACAAGTTCGCTGGTTTGCCGATGTTGCTAGAAGCCCCTTCTTAACCCAACACACCACCTTTCCGATATAATCGAAAGCGAAGTGATTTGGCAACGGTTAACTGAAAGAGAGCTACGATAAAACTTTTCTCCATAAGACCTGCAGCTTTCTAAGCAATGATATCGGGTGTAGTCTAGTGTGTTTAGAATATGTTTGTATGGGAGGGACTTGCGGGGTGTGGGGGAGCAAGCATTAGAACACACCTGAGATAATTGCCAGTGGCACCCGCTGAGAGCTGTCAAATCTTACACTACATCCCACTTAACTAAACTGACCCGGTGAAGAACAAGGAAGTTGCTACTTTGGGGGGGG
>CABFVX010002757.1:34266-45927 GCA_902151425.1 Timema shepardi | reverse complement strand
GGGGGGGGGAAGTATTTTACACACACTTTTTGAACTGATACCGATTAATTTTAGAACAGGTACAACAACCAAGCTCTAGTTCATTAATGTATATTTTTTACCCACCTCGGCTACTGCATGGTCTAATCTCTAAGGCATCACTCTTGTAATAGACTAGGCCGCCGTTGACGGGAAGATCAGGGTTCGGATCCCGCGTATTGTGGATGGTTTTTCCAAAATGTTTTTCCTCTACCTCCACGCAAATTCAGATACGCATCCTCTAAATTCAACTTTTCTCATTCTTAATTATTAGCCCAATTAGTACATAAGTAGGCCTTTATAACCCAAAAGAGCAGTACGACGTGGTGCTAGAAAAAATCACCAGTGATACATTTTTCGGCCATGATGGAAATCGAACCCTAGACACTTAACTCAGTAGGCAGACAAGCTACCAACTGAAGTTTAGGGCCAGATTCATAGTCATATTTAGTGCGCCTTAAGTTCAGCTCGCTACCAAATACAAGACGACACATACCTAGATCAGAATTGAATGGTCCAGTTCCGCATCCGCAAATGAAACGCCCATTCAATTTGGGTTTGGGTAGGTGTCGTCTTTTGTTGAGTATTGAGTTGCACTTAAGGCGCACTAAGACTTTTCATGGATCTGGCACAATGTGCCGAAAAGTTAGTCGATAAGTGCAAGAAAATAACCTTGTCAAAATTTACCTCCGTTTAAGCTTCAGTGTTTTCATAAACAAATTTATTGACAAATCTAGCGATTTTTCTGCAGCTGCTGTCGACAAAATAAATGTGACTTTCTCGACAATCGACAAATTAATGTCTACTTTTTGTTTTGCCATAAGATCTTTCTAGCTGTTAGGGCTATGCTAATTTTATTTACGTTAATGAGGTAGGAATAAGT
This sequence comes from Timema shepardi, assembly GCA_902151425.1. NCBI lineage: Eukaryota > Metazoa > Arthropoda > Insecta > Phasmatodea > Timematidae > Timema > Timema shepardi. Next base: position 45,026 of record CABFVX010002757.1, on the reverse strand, counting down.
AAATGATAAAGAGGAAATTTATCCAAATTTGCGTGGAGGGTGGTTGAGAAACCATTTAGGGAAAAACACCCTCATTACATCCAGTTCTATTCCAAAGATGACCATTTTTTTCTTGAAAAGTCTTTGAAAAAAACACTTGGTCATAGAATTTTGAAAGCTTATCACCTCCACCCCCACTCCCCCTTTTCTACCCTATACATCATTTCCTTGCACTATAATTGCGTTTATCAAGATAGTTACTAACGACTTTAACTCAGAGAATAGGGATGGAAGAGGAATTGGCAAAACCACAGTGATAGTCACATTTGGAAAACTACTCCCTGCTGTAGCCTAACGAGGGTCGAACCTCAACCATGCAAACCAATGTATTATGAGCTTTACCACCGGTGTGAGTGATAGCCTAAAATTTTCAATGGAATGGATTCTCTTTTTGTGCATCGTATCTTAATACCCGTCCGTGTTAGCCGCAGTTTCGCACTAATAAGTTAGGATTGATGAAGGTTGAATTTGTAGTAAATGTATCTGTATTTGCATGAAGGGAGAGTGAGAAACTATTAAGGAAAATCCCGGTTGGGTGTACTCGGGTGGTTTTGATTCTCGAGATGGCTGAAAAATGTATCATTAGTGAAGTTTGGTGATAAATTGGGGTGAGGGGTGTAGGGGGCAGCTGGGTGTTTTCTTGTTCTTCAATTAAGTTCGTTTTTTAGTTAGTGAGCTGATCAGACTATTCAAAAAGTGTACATTAAAACAACAACAAAATCAGTATGTTGCTAGAGTGACGCCTAAATCAGGGTTTGGTAATCTTTTTGGGCCCGGATCGTCTTATAAACCTATCAAAAGTACCGCGATCATCTTACGTTTCTACAATATTATTTTTCTTTGCTTATGGTCTTATATTTTTTATTCCTTACATTGTACCTTTCCTCAAATACTTATGTACCCACTCTTCTGGAAGTAAATTAAGGATAAAAGCTCTTATAACATTGCCGATTGTTACCGATAAAGGTTATTTTGCTCATTTTAATACTCTTTAAAAGTACTTGATATATTTGCGATTTTAAAAGACTCATAGATCGATTTTTAATGATGATGTGGTTTTCTTACACGATCGACTTAACATTGCCGCGCGATTCGACCCCTGCCACGGATCACGTGAACGGCAAAGCGGGCGAAAAAAGAAAAAGACAGTTCCTCGATGTAACAACTGGAACTTTGGGCATAGGCACATTTAAGGTGGGTATATAAGTAACACGAGAACAGGTAAGTGTTTTTGCAATTTTTATATCAAAACTTTTTTTTGTCAAAATAAAAAATATATATTTTTCTCAAGTACAAATATAGACATTAATTTTCTTCACATGGTGACCTCAAAAATTATTGAATATATGTCAAGGATGTCCTGGAATTTTATGGCAACTTTTTCTTTTTATTAAAAACTTTGTCATCTAATGCTCTATGCTCGTGACAGATAGTCAACCATTTGTAATACCATCCACCATGCGAAGAAAATTAAACTTTAAGTTTGTACTGAAACAATATTTTTTTATTTTGACAAAAAAAAGTTTTTATATAAAAACTTCAAAAAACACTGGTCTTTTCTCGCGTCCCCTATAGCCCCACAGTAATGTGTGAGAACAACCGGGGAAATGGTTTCCTCGATGATGCTACATCCACAACGAGAATATTTATAGAGAAGGAAGGGATTCACGGAGCATTAGTCCGAATAAGGACGGTGAATAGTTCCAAGAACGATACGCTGGTTTAATTTTTAATTTTGTGACCCTACAGAAAATAATTTAGCCTTGGACGAAACGTCCCTTGGATTGGCTTGTAATCTATGTGCTAACATAACTCGTTTGTTTATAAAATCACTTTATTGATTTACAATACCCGCACAAGCGGACTTTGCGTCGTGCCCATCTTGTTTACTGGTGACGAAGTGGTTTGAATCCCGGTCTTGTGTACTTAGAGGAGGCTTCCTAAGTGGTTTACCACTTTCCCTGCACACAAATGCAGGTATACTTCCTCTAAATTATAGCCTTCCTATCTCTATCTCACTAGTAGGACAGTTAAAAGTGGATAGCCTAGACGGGTAGTAAAATGTGTTTTACCTTTTTTGTAGTTTTTTATAAAAAAAGTAATAGATAGTTCGAAACACTTTTATATTTTATATTTTAAGCACCGCTTCTTACTACTCTTTTGGTTTCCTGTGCCTATGTATTAGGTAAATTATTCTTTTAGGAATTAGTAAGATATAATTTAAAGAAAGTGCACCCATATTTGCGTGGAGGGATAGTGGGAAAACCATTGAGGGTAAACCACCCTCAGTGCACCCGACCGGGATAGTATCCCGATCCCCCGTCGGCAATCTAGTCTATTGCGAGTGTAGCACCTTATATCATGCGGCCTCCGAAGCGTGTTTTTGTATTTGTTTGGCTACATACATAATTAAACTCATCTACCTTGAGTTGTATTTTATGACACTCATTTCTTTCAATTAATAATGTCATTCAAATAAATTATCACTTACTCTTTAAAGGGAAATAAAACTTCAACATCGAAGGCCAAATACTATATTCAACAAATAGAGACTTCTTACAAGGTTGTGGGTTTTACCTAACACTTGAAATTTGATTACCCTTTCATTACACCTTGTTTCCATAAAAAAACAAGTGTCACCTAGTACAGTCCAATTTTCAAAAGAAGGACCCTCTAAAAATACAACCAATATTGGTAACCTTTTACTATGTTATTATTGTTATTTTATAGATATTGATAATATACGGGGTGTACCGTAACTCGTGATACTCAAATCAACGATGGACAGGAGACACAAAAACAATGAAAAAAGCTCATTTAAACATGAGGCAACCGCTTTGGTGGCCGTGTGGTCTAACGCGCTACTCTCGCAGTAGGCTAAACTGCCGATGACGGGGAGATCGAGGCTCAAATCTAAGTCGGGTGTACTGAGGGTAGGATTTCCAAAAGGGTTTTTGGCTTTCCTTCCATGCAAATGTGGGTACACTTCTTCTATATATAACCTTTATCATATCCTTTTTGTTTGCCTTTTAAATAGACACATCATTGATGAATTATTTTTTTATTTAAAGTAAGTTCAATTCTATAAAAACTTCTCGGGATTAGCTTTTTTTTTAAATTTCACTTATTCGAGGTATTTAACGTTCACTTTCTGAACGGACTGATTCTATCAGCACACGATTTATAACCTTACTACTTAAATCCAGAACAGACACAACATTTAGAAAACTGCTGTTAATTCATAATTGTTAAAGGAGTAACCCACATTTCACCAATGATAAACTTTTCGGCCATACCAGGTATAGAACCTGGGATCTTTAGGTGAATAGGCAGACAATATGCCGACTATGCTAAGTTGGAGGTCTCAGGATAAGCAGGCGGAGATAATGATTTCTCGCTTTTATTTATATAAAATGAAGGTGGGTTACTATTATATATATATATTTAAATAATTTCAACTAATATTTGACCAATACAGGTTGGTTTAGAAAACTAGTTAGCAGACCCAATTTCTGGTTCCCACCAAAAATATGACCTGATACCCTTAGTTAAGTAGATAAACTGAGCTAAGGCGTTAGAATTTAATTATTACTACCCGCTTCTATGGCCACGTGGCCTACTTTCGCAGTAGACTAGACTATCGATGACAGGGAGATCAAGCTTTGAATCTCGGTCGGGTGTCCTGAGATTTGTTTTCAAATTGATTTCTGCTCTTTCCCCACGCAAATGCGGGTACACTTTTTATAAATATAATGTCCCTAATACTTAAAACCATTAGCGTTAGTGCATAAGCTTATAACCCGAACGGGTAGTAAGACGCAGTGCTAAATAAAAAATAATGTAACTATTATTATGCTTAAACGCCTCTTTGTTGACTATTGGCAAACTAATAGTCTACTATAGACAATGGTCACAATAAAACCTCTAATTCATCCGGTTGTGGATCGAAACTCAGCAACAATCTCTGGTGGTGCTATTTTGATTGGTATTGTGTGTGAAGGGCCGTACCGATGGAGGCTGTTTTGGGGGTTCAAACTCGAATTATTATTATTAATTATGTTTTTTTGTATTCCTCCTCAATGCTTAGACTAGTAGCTTATTAGTTTAGTGTGAATATTATAACATCATCAACTGTTTCCATACTGTGGCCGGGTCAGTTTAGTCAAATGCCCCCATCTTCCTCTATCCTTCTACCATTCTTACTCCTTTATTAGATTCTATTTGTCTCCTCTTACGCGCACACGTTCTTTTATCTGCTACTTCCATCCTTTTCTTGGCCTCTCTTACGGTATTTTTCCTATATACTTAATTTCCATCATTCTCTTCTGTGTTCTCTCCTCTTACATCCTAATTAGATGCCCACACCGTCTTAGCCTTGCTTCCTCTACTTTATCATGTACTCCCTGTACCCCTACTCTTTCTCGGATAACTTCAATCCTTATCCTGCTTTTCCTCGTGACAGCTCCTCACAAACTTCATTTCCATTACCTCCACCTTCCTAGTCTTTCTTACATTCATTGTCCATGTTTCTGCTGCAAATGTGAGTATGGGTACAAAGTACGCCCTATAAAACACTTTCTGAGATTTCAAGGGCACTCCTCTTCTCTATAGAAGGTCTCATCCCCTACCTATAGAACAATTCCCCTGCTGCCCTTTCTTTACTCCCACCCTTCGCCTCCATCACGCTTCCCAAATATTTTACATTCGCTACCTTTCTCAGCTATATTACATCCAACCTTATAGCTTTACTAGCCCTTGTCGTCTTCCTTGTCATTACCATCACTTCACACTTTGCCATAGTAAATTTCATTACACATCTTCCTTGTTCCTTTCCTGTAACTGTTTCTATATTTCCTCTTCCCTCTTGTAACACACTTGAAAAAGTAGATGATGAGAGGAAGCAGGAGAATTCGTTAGGTTTTAAAAACTGGGAAAACATAAGGGAATGTCACAAAAATCTGAATAAATACGGGAATATTGGTAACTTTGGGACAGTATTACAAACCTTTGCATTGAAGGAAAATTGAACTAAATAAGTAAGCATGTTGAGATTCGAATTCATGTCATGTAAACCCCCCTCTTCTTCAAATATATGATTGCTTAAAAATACATACCTTTCCCATTCAAGGTCAAATCATCATGTATTAACACCAATCTCATGACCACACAAATAATTTTTTATGACGAATGAAATGTTATTCCTCCATACAACTCTTTAAGAGCCTGGAAGAAAAATGGCAGTTCTTTCTGGAAAACCTGGAAAATACGAGACATTTTGAATTAAGAAAAGTGTAGCAAATTACAATTATATTTTTACATAGAAAGGTTCCCTTAGAAAATACAAACATATTTTCTTAAAGCCCAAATTATAACATTCTACTATTTTTATTGTTACTATCTGGGTATCGTTAGTTACCTATCACATGATTCAACGTATGAATACATGAAAATATATTTAGTTATTTTTATAGATGTTGTATAAGAGTCTTCCTACGAAAATTTGAACCATAAAAAGAACGCATCTCAAAATAAATGTCTGGGTACTGGCCTGTGTATGTGGCTTTTCGACATGTGATGGAGACGCTTAGAAAGACCTCGCCATTAATTGCAACCTTGAAATAAACTCGGGGAAAATCACTTCAAGGAAATACAGACTTCTTTTTTTTTTATGAACAAGGAAGAATTTTCTGTATCTGGTCGTGAAGGTTATGAAAGAACTATAAGATAATTTGTTTTTTGTGGCATCGTGAATAAAAAGTTTGAATTTCTAACGCTAATTACTTGGGATGAAGTAATTCAGATTAATTTATGCTTCCTTTTGCGTATCGCGTCTTACCACCTGTCCCAACTATCCACATATCCACACTATTAGGATAAGGATGAGAAAGATTGAATTAATATGGAATATACCTTCATCTTTGTTTAGGGATGATGGTAAACCATTTTGGGGAAATTGCCTCAATTCACCCGGCTGAGACCTGAACTTCTACCTCACCGTCAACTGCAAACTACATAAATAAGGACAAAAAATCACGATAAAACATATTAAACTAACGTGGTGGATGTAGAGAACGTGAAAAAAAGACCAGTGTTTCCGCAATTTTTAGAGCACAACATTTATTTGGCCAAATAAATAAAATATTGCTCTAGTAGAAACATAGAGTTTAATTTTCTACGCATGGTGACCTCAACACTTGTTGAATATATATCATAAGTATCGTGGCATTAGATGAGAAACTTTTTAAATGAAGAGAAAAATTTGTCATTTAATTCCAGGACACCCTTGACAGATATTCAAGAAGGGTTGAGGTCAACATGTGAAGAAAATTAAACTCTATGTTTGTACTGAAGCAATATTTGATTAATTTTGACCAAAAAAAGTTGTGATATAAATACGACAAAATAAATAACCTTCTCTCGCCTTACATGTCCACCTTAAGACAGCTAATTGGTAAATTAGTATAACATGTTGCTCAAACGGATAGAAAGCTAATTAGGGACGAACACGAATGAACAGAACTGACTATTACGTTAGATTTTAGCTGCTTTGTGTGTGTAAACTAGAAAAAAATATGTGCTAGGAAAGAAATAAGATAAGAAACGAAAGTGCAATAAAACACACATAATGGATGAAGCAATTCGTTGGCGATTGTTCTTACACAAAGTTGTTGGGAGTTTTTTTTAGTTGTTGGTAGTAACGTGTTCTCTTTCTTAGTATGTAGGCCTATTGCAGTTTTAGGATGTACAGAGGATGTGTTTGCACCTTCGCGAGGCGGTAAGTTGAAGTTAAAACGGATGTTAGGTTTTCTGATAAAGAAAGTGAATATAAGAAAGTGTTTTAATGAGTAGGTTATCTTAACGGCAAAGATAGAGGATATCATTAACTGAGTCTGATGGCAAGTAAAATTTCTCAATATATAAAAAAAAACTTTTTTTTACACAGTTAGTTTTTTCATACCCGTATCAACCTCGTCTGGGCAATCTGCAACTCACTCTAATATAAAAACGCGGGCTTGGGAATGTGAATTAGATGGTACATACCTAGACTAGAATGGAGTGGGCCATTATCGTATGTGAAACGAGTCCATTCCATTCTGGTCTAGGTGACCTGGTGGTATAGGGGTAAGGTGTCGGACTTCTGTGCTGGCGGCCGGGGTTCAATCCTCGGTCCCGGCACAGATTTATCTGATTGCCAGACTCTTCCTTCACCTCTGACAAGACATTTTGTGAATGTGGGGAATGCCAGGCCTCCACCGTGGTACGGATTCCACGTTAAACTGTAGGTCCTCCATTTCATCTCACAATCACCCTTCACAATCACCCTACCATTACACATTAGCGTAAGTGCGTATAACCCGAACGGGTAGTAAGACGCGGTGCTAATAATAATAACATTCTGGTCTAGTTAGATGGCATCTTGTCACTTCACTATACTATAAAGCCACATGATTGACTCATTCACTCACTCACTGACATTAATGTCTACCCACTTCCAAATGAGCTAGAAACTTGAAATTTGTCAAACTTATATCTTCCAGCCTGTAACCGACGGGTGAATTCCAAAAGGTTAAAAAAAAGTTGATTTTTAACCTCCCCAAAAAAATGTCAAAAGGGTGAAGCAACTTTAAAGTCGGTGCGGACCTTTCTTTGTAGGCCTCTTGTGGCTAAACGGTAAGACCCAATAAAAAAACTGATTGCACCAGAGCTTTATCTTTTGATTTTAGGTAAATTTCGCACATTTTCCACACCTTTTTTTTCTAAATTTTCTGACACACTTAGAATCATAAAATTGTAAAAATAAATCAACGTTCAAAACAACGCTGGAATTACATTATTTTACACTCACTCGGAGTTTGGGGGCGGAGCCCACAACGAGCAAAGCGAGTTTTTAGTATAGAGCCGCATTTGAGGCATACTCAGTCTGATTATGAAGACGTTTGACCGGTTGCCTAGTTTAATATCAAGGAGTGCCAAGAAAGCACGATAATGCGCATGTGCATGGTTTAAGTAATGGATTTGGGTCTAACGCCCGAACTAAATATATAAGGTCATCCATACAAAAACTATTATGTAGCCTAAATTTTTAATTTATTTGTAACTTTTTTTGCCTTTATTCGCAAATTACTATCCGTCCACACATATACCCAAATAGGGTAGGGATGAGAATGGGAGAGTTTATAGAAAGTGTGCCCGCATTGGTGGGAAGAGAGTGTAATATACCTTTAAGGGAATACTTAAGGACACTCGTTGGGATTTTAACCCTAATCTCCCCATCATTGACAAATAAAGTATCTTAAGTTGTAAAGAAAGGGTGATTTTGTAGTCCATGAAAAGAAACTTTTTACATGGTAAAAGTGTTCCATTCTCTCTACAAATGAAGATTAGTGCAGTTCTTTAAAATACACCTTCCATATCACATCCCCCCAGTTTTAGTAATTTAAGAATAACTCTACTAAACACAAAATGACATCCATATCTTATCTATATAAAATATTATTATTTGTAATTAGTATGTTTAAGCAAGCGGGATAGTAACGTCTCTATTCACAGGGTAAGGATGGGACGAGTATGTTTAAAGGAATTGCACTCCCATTAGAATGTAATAAGGATGAGAAATCCACTATAATAAATTACACGCTGTAGTTTCCCCGCCCACCCCTCGCCACCCAATCGAACCAGGTCGAGATTTGAACATCCATTTTTCACTCAACGGCGACCAAGTGCAATACAATACTAAACTAGCGCTCTAGACCGCGCGTCCACCGCTGTGGTTAGCAGTAGTGTTAAAACTTGGGAGTACGGGGCGGTTTTAAGTGGAGATCAGGGAAAATTTAAATACATTATTAATATTATAATCGTCACCTAGGTCCCGGCGCAGATTTATTTGATTGCCAAACCCTTCCTTCACCTCTGACAAGACGTGTATTAGTCACAGCTTGTGAATGTGTGGAATGCCAGGTCTCCGCCGTGGTTCGGATTCCACGCTAAACTGTAGGTCCTCCATGTCATTCTCACAATCACCCTACCATTACACATTAGCGTAAGTGCGTATAACCCGAACGGGTAGTAAGACGCGGTGCTAATAATATTACTATTATTATTAGCAACGTGTCTTACTACCCGTTCGGGTTATACGCACTTACGCTAATGTGTAATGGTAGAGTGATTGTGAGATGACATGGAAGACCTACAGTTTAACATGGAATCCGAACCACGGTGGAAGCCTGGCATTCCACACATTCACAAGTTGTGAATAATACACGTCTTGTCATAGGTGAAGGAAGGGGTTGGTAATCAGCTAAATCTGTGCTGGGACTTGGGATTGAACCCCGAACCCTCAACACAGAAGTCTTACACCTTACCCCTAGACCACTAGGTCACCCTATTTAAATAAAACACCATTAAATAATTTAATAGTATGTAAGAAAAAACTAAATTGTTCATATACGATCGAAACATATATATTTTTTTTTTGCTAAGTAGTAAACAATACAGTAGCGTGGCATGGAGTGTTGCCTGAGTAAGCTAGTGGCGAATTATTCTCATCACTCAGTCGAACATTTGTCAGTCATAAAGGAAAATACATTCTTAGGAAAGGTAAACCTCAATTTTCTTACGAATGGACATATCTGACAGCTAAAAAAATAGGTTACTAGATCTACTTTGACATATTTATACATTAGGTTATGTGTTCTTCAGCTGTCATTTTTGATAGATATTATCAATACCTATGAAATAATAATAATAATACCTGCTTCATTGGTCACATAGTCTAAGGTGTCACTCTTGCACTGGACTATACCACCCAATGATAGGACAATCGAGGTTCGATTCCAGTCGGGTGAACTGAGGATGGTTTTTCTTAAATAGCTTTACACTCTCCCTCCACGCAAATTTGGGTAAACTTCTTCTACATTAAACCTACCTCATCCCTACCACATTAGAGTGCATAGGCGCAATACTGTAAAAATTTACAAGAGTTTGCAAGAAGAATACGTTTTGGAACCCACTGATATATTTAGAGTTATGTTTTAAGCGTATGAAGAGTCCGGAAAGATTTTATTCAAAACAAAAAACTGTCGCCACAGTACACTCGTCACTATTCATGCGATAAGTGAAAGGTGGGAAGTTTTTATTAAAGTGGCCGGTGCGGTATATTTAACTAGCGTTACAATTGTTTTTGCGTGTTGATGCGTCAGCGAGTGTAGTATTATATAAACAATAGCTACGTGGCAGAGTTACTTAAATATAGAAGGAAAGTGAATGTGAATTGAAGTTGGATCATTTATTTTGAAAGAATATTACGTCATATAGATGTAACCCGCCCAGGCCAGGTGCTTTGGAGGTGTTACTACCCCCTCCCCAAGTTTCACTATCCTCTTTATAGGAGATTGGCTGGTCCATTTATTTATTTGAGTTATTTAATGTGAACTTTCTGAACCGACTGATTATATCAGTACACGAGAATTTCTATGAGCGGGAGCGAAAGGGCCTACCAATTTCACGTATCTTTCAGGGTCTTTCACATGCCATAATTGACATGGAACTGATGGCTTTACTTCCCCTCCAAAGGAAGTTGTGCTACGGATTTGTATCGTTCGAGAAAAATACGACGACCCCAGCTGAATTAAACCCGCAAACATCGTCTTCTGAACAGTGGCGTACCGACGCCTTTGGGGGCCCTGGGTGGGAGATTCCTGCCCCCCCCCCCCCCCCCCCCC
>CABFVX010002757.1:0-33633 GCA_902151425.1 Timema shepardi | reverse complement strand
CCCCGAGCCCTGTACCAGCCCTCATCTCCCCACACACACTTTAACCCAAGACCATCGACGTCGACCTCAACAGTTCTCCAAGTGGGTGCGAATATATCACAGGTACAATCCTAAAAAAAACTCCGCCTACTCTCGCAACACTCCACGCCACAAGTCATGTCATGATATAACTCTGTATTTTAGAAAGTACCACCTCACAAACCAATACTTTCCTGAGTAACTGGAGTGGGTAGTCGACCTTGACAAATGTTATTTTGTTGGTATAGAGAGAGAGAGAGAGAGAGAGAGAGAGAGAAAGAGAGAGAAAGAGAGAGAGAGAGAGACCTTTATTTTTCCTGGACGAGTTTCAAGTTCAACGAAACGAAGGAGCATTGGTGCACTAAATAAACGTCGAGTTTGTTTAGTCTGGTTTGCCTGTGATCGTGACTCGTATCCCGGCCAGGTATATTGTGGCTGGTTTAACCTAAATGGCTTCCCACGCTTCCCTCCATAAAAAAATACAGGTGCATTTCCTCTGAATTCTGCATCACCCATATATCATACACCGTTAGTGTAGTAAATATGCGAATTGCCCGGATGAGTAGTAAGAAGTGGTGCACATAGTCTACTACTATTGCTACTACTACTGATATTACTGCTAATCTATGTATGTGTACTTAACGAATATATGTTTATTAACTTAATATTATCTTATACTCCATTACATAATTTAAAATATTTATACAATATAAATGTTTGGCACCAGCTTGGCACCAAGTACTTAACTGAACCATGTACTATTTTACCTTGTATGTATTTACTGAATATTCCTAATAAGTAATAATTCATTTAAAAAAACTGATGTTACTAATACTAGTACTAAAAAACTATTAATATAACTACTACTGCTATCACTAATACAAATGCTGCTACTACAACCGCTACTAATGCTTTTACTCCTACCACTAATGTTTTATTGCTGCTACTACTATTAATACTTCTACTACTGCTACTACTGCTGCTAATGATTCCACTGTTACCGCTGCTGCTAATGATTCTACTGTTACCACTGCTAATGATTCTACCGCTACCACTGCTACTAATAATTCTACTACTGTTATTACTATTAATAATAAATATAGCACCTCTTTGAACAGTGACCTTAGATTTCCTAATTGTTTGTCATCAGACTCTAAATAGCCTAGTTAACGTTAAACTGTTCCTGTGAATTGTTCTTATCACTCGGTTTAACATTCATTGGTCAGGTACCGACAGAGATCCATTCCCATGTGAGTTATGAAAATCAGAGCCTATGTAACATATGATTAGTCCAATACGTAGAGAGCGAGTGGTTGAGAATGTTTCATAGACACACTTTTAATAAGCTTTGCTTACCCTGGCAATAATCCACGACACGGCGAGTTTATTTATTGTGTATTGTTCTGGCTCGACTTTGTGTTCAAAAGTATGCGATAAACCAAGTTAAATTCAGTGTCAAATAAACGGCCCTTCTTTTTCCTCTTCTGTTGGCAGTTTCGGAGAAGTGTTGCGGATTGTTGCACCAAGCCGTACCACGACGACTACTACCTGCTACGATGGCTCAGAGGTGGGTGCTTTCTCTATACTATACTATTCATATTTGGGTTAGGCCGGTCTGGGGTCAAATCGTGTTGCCGTACCGGTTTGGCTAGGCATCTCCAACGATGCTATAACCTTAACAAATACACCATAGAGTTTTTTGCACTCGGAACATGTTACAAGCTCCGATGTTTCCTGAAAGAGAAACAGAAACACTTGCGAACCCTGAGTCCAACACCTGGGCCTTTTTTCCCCCTCCCCCCACTTTTCTTTCTATCCAGAAAATACAAATTTAAATAAAATCTACACATTTTTAATTTTCAAGTTAAGGAAAATCAATTTTGTTCCATACTAACACATCATAACATATTTATAAGAATTTTAAAATTCCCTTTGAACACTTTATTTGTATTCTTTAGATTGAAAAATAACACCTGGACACGGGAATCGAGCCCGGAACCTTTGGCTTAATATGTCAATGCTCTACCACTTTGCTATCCAGGAATCGTCCCGTACTCAGGTCATTCTTCACTGATATTTAAATATATTATGAACATGAATAGAATACGAGAATATTTAAATATAATTTGAATATTAATAGATTACGAGAATATGAGTGAAGAATAACCCTGAACACGGGACGATACATGGATAGCCCAGTGGCTAGCTTACTGGCCTATTAAGGCCAAGGTATCGGGTTTGATTCCTATGTACAGGCGTAATTTTTCAGTTTAAAGATTATGATATTTAGATTCGGCTGTACCCGTTATTAGCATATATAATAACTTTGCTAATCAATCCATCAGTTTATTTGTGCACTTCGTTTAACCTATGAGGTAGCAAGCTTACCTTCTATTTTTCCTATATGGTGTAGCTCATAAGATAGAGCCATAGTAAACGGAGTATTTTTCAAAAATTTCATAATGGTAACAGTAATTTTATTTCTCCCTGCGTACTAGCTATAGCTCTACACCACCAAAGTAACGCGCGCAGTACACGTGTTGGTTGTATGCTTTTTCGGGCTGATGCTATTGGGCCAGTCCATCTAATCCCCCATCGAATATCTTGTCCAAAGTATAACACAGGTCCATTCTTCACCGTTGCCGTAGGATTCATTTAAGAATACAATTCTTGCACACACAGCTGACGGATAAAGTTTTTCCTATCTGAATTCTACTAAAGCTTTGCTGAGGAAATTTTGTCTTCAACCAACGAAAACTCTGCATAGTCATCAGTTTGATAGGAGCCATTGTGGACGAGACTTGACTCCCTTGGTCATTCACAAACGTTTGTTGAAATAATTCTAAATATCTATTTTGAGCTACCTGGGCTTTACTCGGTATATTTTTTTATTGCATTTTTTAGCGCCCTTTTGAGTTACACTGTATTTGGTGAACAAACTCGTATGGACAGAGTGAGTAATGAATGGGCGCGGAAGGAGTGCGGTTTGAAAGGGAATCCAATGGACAAATGTGAAAGAAGTGTCTTACGGTAGTTTGAGTATGTTGAAAGGATGGCTCAAGTGGCAAAACAAATATATGCGGGTAAAGTGTATGGATCAAAAGTAAGGGGTAGGCCATGTAAGACGTAGCTAAATGTTGCAGATGAATATTGGAAAAAGAGAAACATTAGAAGAGTTTAAAAAATAAAAGAGCATGTATGACTCGGCGTATGGACGTTGTTGAAGCGAGGGGAGTATAAAAGGATAGGGAAGTGAGGAGAAAGTTAGTTAGGATGGATTAATTTTTTGTTTTTAAGCTATATGCTCAGTTTCTTTCCTACCCCGTAAGGAAACTGCGTGATTAAGTATGTATGGGTTATACGTTTATGTAATAATTACTCTAATGAGTTAGGAATGAGGAAGTGTCCTCTCATTTGCATGGAAAACCACCCTTGATACACCCGACTGAGATTCGAATCCCAATCTCCCTGTCATCGCCAGTATAGTCTATTGCCATATTCGGGCATAGATCTGGGTAGCTGTTTCTACAATGTAGGGGTGTGCGGGATTTCCGCGGGGAAAAAAATATTTCCCGTTCCCGAGTCGATTGTCGGGAAAAATATTTAGTAATCCCGAAAATTTCGGGAAAAGTTCAGGAATTGCTTTTTGTTCATATTTAATTTACTTTTAAACTTGTTTTTCATGCTTTCTTTATTATTTAAGTATAAATATGAAAGTCAACTTATTCTAAATGTAAATTTAGATTTAACATGTGTTTCATAATTGTTTATAATTTAAGTAGCCTAATTTCAGCAAAAGTATTAAAAATTGCTTACATTTTCAACTTTAAATATATATATATATATATATGTGTGTGTTTAAATTTACTCTATTAGGGCATATGTTTTCATTTAACAAATTAAATAGTCCGTTTTTTTAAGGTACGTAATATTAGCAAATTTATAAATAATTAATTTTACATTTGTAATTCCCGTTCTTGTCTCGAAGTAAGGGATTCTAAAGTTCTCGATCTCGTCTCGAACCATAAAGTCGATCTCGCACACCCCTACAACAATGTCATACCTTTTTTCTTACAAACGCTATCTGACTTGTGTTAATCAAGGCTGCTTGCCACGCAACTAAAAAACTGGGGGAAAACGGGGAATATTGGGTGTCGGGAAAACATAATTTTGCAAAATATAGTAGAAATACTGGAATATTTATTAATTTTGGACATCTAATTGAAAGATTAAAATAGGACTTTGTAAGGACATAAAGGGAACTGAAGAACTTAGCACGCTGATTTCAAACATGTCTTACTACCCCTCAAACAAGGGTTGTGAAGCGACAGCAGATGTATATTTCTCCATCAATCTTAAATCATCTTTTTTAAACTTTTACCATAACTCCATACTTAGTCACTTTGATGGAAAATGAAATTTTGTTTATCTTTTCTTCAATCTAAGCTGACTGGAAAAATGAAAACTCCTTCTGGAAAACCTGGAAAGCATAGGTAATTTGGTAGTAAGAAAATAATAGCAACCCTGGTGAATACATAAAAGTATTTCTAATAAATGTTTGGACTTTCAGGTGACCTGGCGGTCTAGGGGTAAGGTGTTAGACTTCTGTGCTGGCGGCCAGGGTTCAATCCTCGGTCCCAGCACAGATTTATCTGATTACTAAACCCTTCCTTCACCTCTGACAATACATCTTGTGAATGTGGGGGATGCCAGGCCCCTACCGTGGTTCGGATTCCACGTTTAACTGTAGATCCTCCATTTCATCTCACAATCACCCTATGACTACACATTAGCGTAAGTGCGTATAACCCGAACGGGTAGTAAGACGCGGTGATAACAATAATAATAATTTTTGGACTGTCATACAGTTCTTCCTGTAGCGATATGACTATAAACTGACGTATATTATGTTTGCTGAGCGCGCTGCCCACACTGAGGTATTTCTTATGAAAATAATATTACTGAAGCTTTAAAACAAATAAAATAACTGTCCCTAATTATATTAACATTTCATGATGTGACCCTGTTTAAAAAAAATATTTGTTTGAGGAAGGTTAGATCTAAGTTTTAACAATTTATCCTAATCATAGAGCTACGATAATTCGTGCGAAAACGTCTCTGAAAATTAGCTAAGCCCATCTGTTCACGATTAAAAAAAATATTATAGAACTTATAACGCAAGGTTTTTAGCCCTTTAGGAAGATGTTTATACATTTTACCACAATTGTATCTTAAACCATACTTTGAATTAACTAACCACATCTTAGATAATGCGTAATTGAAAGACGTCTAATCGCTTCGGCTGGTACCCCTTTTAGAGTTGCAGTTTTTACATTTTTAATCATATTTGTCACATATAAATACGCTAATTAAAAACAAATTGTTCTGAATTCTCCATAAATTAAAACTATAATAATTATTCATTTCGTGTATACTGCCGTGGCATTAGGAGAACCTTAAGTATTATACCTTTATTTTATAAAGAAAATTAAAATGTATCCTCCTATTAATAAAACAATTTATAAACTTAAATTGTCAAGACTTGTGGTATGATACGTCCACGGTAACTTTGTCCTTTTCTTACAGTATAAACTTAAACAGCTACGAGTTAATGCAACTTTGGGATATAGAACTATAACTTTAATACGTGGTGTAAACTAACCAAAGTAGTATTTTAGTGTTAAGACTATCTTAGAAAATATAAAAACATATTATTTTTTTCTTTTTCTTTCAACATTGATAGCATTTCACTTTATTATTAGTGATAATTTTATAGGTATTGTTAATATAGTACATTAAAAGTGACAGTTGGAAATCATATGATTTGACGTATTGACATATGGAAATTGTTTTAGTAAATTTTAAATGTAAAAAAATAAGTACCTTCCAATCAAAATCGAACTGCAACTGTTAAATGACCCGCTTCAGTGGCCGCATGGTCTAACGCGCCACTCTCGCAGTATACTAAACTGCCGATGATGGGGAGATCGAGGTTCGAATCTCGGTCGTGTGTACTGAGGGTGGCTTTTCCAAAATGGTTTTCTACTCTCCCTCTACGCAAATGCTGGCACACTTTCTATATATATAACCTTAATAATCCCTAAAACCATTAGCGTAATTAATATAAGGCGTATAGCCCGAACGGGTAGTAAGACACGGTGCTTAAAAAAACTGTTAAATTGACAAAACATTTGCGAGACGGCTGAATACAAACAAAATAATTAATTAAACTTTGACCTGTCAAAAAAAGGCCCAAAGTTATAGTGAATCAACTATAGCCACCGTTGATCCCCATAGAGACGCACTCACTGAATGACCCACTTATTTAAGCTCTCTTGGCTCGGGTGACAGTGAACTTTATGAATGTAAAACAAATAGTAAACATTGCATCGCATGACAAGTGCTTGTTCGGTAATTTGTACACGAAGTCAAAACCTGTAATGTTCAGCTTTCACTTGTCTCACAATGTTGTCTTCTTTTCTGTTGCAGCTCGCAACTTTAATCCTGAAGCAGCTGAGAAGATGTTACGGGAAGTAAGTGGAGATGAACATTCATTACTTTCTTCTATTTTTAATTAATACGTTAGGGCGCGGCCATTCTTGCAAACTCTGGTCGCCGCGACCTGGACTTCAGAACGTCAAAAAAGGTTAATTATATGAAAGACTCAAGGTCGCTCACGTTTGGGACCAAGTCGCTGTCGCCTCGTGTGGCACTACGGGCTGGCTTCTTCGTCACGCCGACCAGGACGTCAGAACGTCAAGGAAGGTTAATTATATGAAAGACCCAAGGTCGTTCACGTTTGCTACCAAGTCGCTGTCACTAGACTGTAGTCGCGTATTATGGCCACCATTATATATATAAAAAGTATGATTTTGGTGGGAAGAACAGTAAGTTATTTGTTACTTAAGTTACTAGAACAATTTTAATATATTCATACATAAAGTCGTGTCATCTGCAGCTGTCACTTTTGACATATACATATATAATCATTACCTAAAAAACACACAAATAATAAAGTTAATTGTTATCAATGTTGACCGCAAAGAAATATGTTATTTATTAAATGATTTTTGTATTTAATTCAACTATAATGTACAGTTATGGCATGATCCGCACCAGTGGTCATACAGTCTAAGGAGTCAATATACCTACAAATTTGATAACCTGTGATGGAAAGGTCGGGAATCAAATCCCGGTCGAGTGTACTGAGCTTGTTTAGCATTGATAGTTTTCCCACTTTCCCTCTACATTTCCTTTTAACTATACCTCTCTCATAGCCACTTCGGTGGCCACATGGTTTAAGGAATCACTCTTGCAGTAGATTAGACCGCCGGTTACAGGGAGATTGAGGTTCGAATCTCGGTTGGGTGTACTGAGGGTGGTTTTTCCAAAATTGTTTTCTACTCTCACTCCACGCAAATGAAGATAGATTTCTTCTAAATATATAACCTTCGTCATTCCTAAAACCATTAGCGTAATTGGTACATAAACGTAGGCCTATAGCCCGAACAGGGAGTTAGACGAGGTGCTTAAAAATAATGTGATTGTTTCAAGGAAATGCACCTGCATTTGGGTGAATAGAGGATGAAAAAGCCCCCGTAAAAATAATATGTTGATCGTACATCCTATCCGGGGAAGCTCTTTACATGTCCCGATGAGCTGAGCTTATGGTGATAGTAAATATGAGGATGATAGTTAGTATGATGGTGATAGTGAGTATGAGAGTGACACCAGAAAACACTCAAACCGAACTTAAGCTTAATTAACTAAACACTGGTGACCGCTGGGTTAGTTCCCCTTTTGGGGCAAATACCCAGGGCACCAGCTGGGAATAGAAACCCGGGACCCCTATGCTTGTAGCCAGGTGCACCATTCACTGCACCATGGGGCCGATTATTATAATATGTTAAGATGGTTTCACTGGGACCCACCTCGCTGGTGTAGTTAACTAACGCGCTAGTTTCGTGTTGAGCTAGACTGTCGAGAATGGGGAGACAGAGGTTCGAATCTCACTCGGGGGAACTGGGGATGTTTTTTCTTAAATTGCTTTCCACTCTCCCTCCACGCAAATGTGGGTTCACTTCATCTATATTCAACCTCCCCAATCCCTAATCCATTAGCGTAGTTAGTATTTAGGCGTATAACCCGAACGGGTAGTAAGACGCGGTGCTAAGTAGGGTTTCACTGGTCTCAATTCCTCTGTTAGGATCCAAAAGATCTCAATACGCACCGACACCTGGTTCGAGCTGTACTGCCTACCTAAGTTAGGTGTGATCAGTCGGGTGAGAAGAGCTCTCAAGGCATAACACCTTATCGATGTTTCCCACATCAAGAGGCCTTGTACCCCCTGAGAAACACCTCCACCCCCTTACAATGTCCCTGATACCTGTGAATGGAACATGCATGCAAGAGTCAAAGAAATATCTCTAGAAACACAACTACTTTAGTCCACACGCTAGTGATGTAGTTTAACGACATGTGATGTTTTATTTTCGCTGTCCTTCAGTCTATGAAGTGGCGGGAGAAGTGGGAAGTCGAGACCTTGAACACTTGGGAACCCCCTGAGGTCATCAAGAAATACTACCCCAGTGGCTTGGCTGGTTTCGACAAGGAGGGTGCTCCAGGTAAACTAACTTTGATTCTTTTGATTGTGTAGATGCTTAGTCTGAAACTTATCTTTATGAAAATCGATAATTTACATACACATTATCAATTTCTACTATATCATATAGATAAAGTATTGCAATAATGAAAAATAAATCACCTTATGATGGATCTTAGCGTCTTATGTGCCGCTAAAATAAAATAAAAAGTGGCTTTTACAATTCATCTGTCTCGGTTTTATATGATGGAGTGTAGCCAGGGTAGGAAGAGCTTGTTAAAGCTGTAACTATCAGATGTACTCAGACTCTTGATCCCCCATTTGACCAATCACACATAGATCTCTGCTCTATATACCTCACATGGGAATGTGTGTTTGTTGTTACATAGCCTATACAACTTATCAAAGATAGAGTTTAAATAAACTCTGCTCATTCTGGCAACACTCCTCTACACTGATCTGTCTGCCTGTAACTAGGGATACAGTCAAAACAGTTTAATGGATTTTGTTCATACTTAATATCTATGATAGGTATGTTATGTGTATTGCCTTACCTCGAGGCAGACTTGTGATTATAATTCTCGCTCTAAAATTCAAAGTACTTTACTAATTACATTTTATTAAAAATTCAAATTGTTCAAAAATGACTTTAGTGATTGTGCTCAAAATGGGTTTCTGGGGAGTTTTATACATAATAAATAATACTCTTAAGATCAAAATCATTTAAGAGTTTAATAATAACAGGTATTTGAAAATTTTGTTCCAAACTAGAGTAGACTAAATGAAATAAAAAGTTTGATCTTGTCGTTCTATATTTAAAAAATATTAATTATCTCCTCTAAATTTGATTTACCTATTGATTTTATTTATTACGATGGTAAAAAAAATATTTACTAGTTGAAGGCATTAGAATGAAATAAATTTAGTAACTCATTGGCGCTGTAGTAAAATTTGCAAGTCTATGGTCAAATATTTTGTTCCGAGTGATGGCGATGGGAGATTTTGGGAAGCAGGAATATGTAAATGTTTCAAAGAATCCATTCAGGTACATCTAATTAAAACACATAAAAAATAGCATTGATACGTCACTTTCTATAGCCATATTATTTAACTTATTTTATCAATATTAATAGCTATTGCCCCTACACTTTATAACTATGCCCTTGGAAGTTTTAGATACAGTTGGTTTTGGGGTCTTTCTCAACCAATAAATTGTGCTGAAACGGAATAAAGTTTTGAATATAGACAAAACCTGAAAAGAATCTTACAGTCCAATTTTCATAGGCTGGGCCTTAACTGACAGCTATAAAAGTTACTAGATCTACTTTCATGTATTCATACATAAAGTCATGTTATCTGCAACTGTAACATTTTATATATTTGATCAATACTTATAAAAATAAATAATGTCAGCCACAAAAAAATATGCCTGGGTACTTCAAAAAGTTTCCACACTTTATTTTTGACAAATTCTTTGTTTATGTTAGATACATCATCACAAAGGCATTATTTTTCAATATAGTATCCCTGCTTCTCAGTACATTTAGCCCAAGGCTCTAAAAGATTTTTTATTCTTTCAGAAAAAAAAGTTTTTGGTTGTGCGCATAGCCAATCATACACCGTCCCTTTCACCTCATCATCACCTGCAAATTGATGACCTCTCAGCACATTCTTGAGGGGTCCAAACAGATGAAAATCAGCTGTTTAAGTACCTATTTCACAGACTTTGTGGAAAATAAGAATGTTGTGCACAAACGAATAGATGGAACCTTGACTCATACCTACTTGTAGTGAAATTACCTCTATCGTGACTCTTCTGGCCCTGGCGTGTTCATGTTGCTCATTAATGGTTGACAGCCGTCCTGACTGCTATGCATCAATCACACTTGTCCAACAATTTTTGAACATTTATATCCACTCATACACCTCATTGAGGTAAAGCATTGCCCCTGTATTGAGCACATAAACAGGTGTGAATCTCAGGTCCTTTAACATCTTCGGACCACAAAAACCATATGACTTTTCTCTGTTCTTCCTTGGTGCATATGTAAAGAGATGCAACCATATCCATGCTCAGTAGCATCAAATGCACTTAAAGAAAGTTCAACAGTGGCAATTTATCGAAACATCAGATTCTGGGTTACAATGCTGCCAACTCTCAACCTCTTGTAAGTGGCCTACAAACAAGACAGTGCGGCAACTTTTTGACATACCGTCGTATTTGTATTTACTAAGAAACCTTTCCTATTAAAATTGGACTTTAAATTTATATTCAAACAGAATTGGTCATCCGGCTGGTATACCGGACATAAAATTAGAAGCCCTGGTTTCAATTCTGTAAGGTTGCACTGGGGTTGGTTTTACATTGTCACAAAAAAGTCACTAAAAATCCTCTTTATTAACCTGAAACAATTTTAGATGTAAGTAAGCTAATAACTTTGTGATTGTAGGCTTAACTATGATTTATAAAACCATATTTGTTAACGTCTAAACAAACAAAAAACCGTTTTCCTAGTGGTGGTGATCCCGTTTGCCGGTCTTGACATGTGGGGTATGCTGCACTCCTTGAACAAGGCCGACTTTATCCGCATGACCATAAAGATGATCGAGACGTACCAGGGGATAGCATGGGAACAGAGTAAGAAGTGCGGACTAGCTGCTGGGACTGTCTCTGCCATTATCGACATGGAGAACTTCAACCTAAGACAATATGCTTGGAGACCAGGTGACATCAGCATTACATTTGTAGTAGGGATGGGGACTTTTAAATCCACAAATAGGGAATGTGAGCTAGGGATAATATTTTCACAATTTTTATAGCAAAAAACTTTTTTCTTTGCTAAAATATATAAAATATTGCTCCTGTAGAAACGAGTTTAATTTTCTTCATATGGTGATATTAACACTTCTTAAATATATCTCATGACCGTCTCTGAATTAAATAAACTTTTTTTTAATGAAGAGAAAAATTTTCATTAAATTCCAGAACACCCTTGACAGATATTCAAGCACTGTTGAGATCACCATGTGAAGAATATTAAAATCTGTTTGTACTGAAGTAATATTTGATTTAGTGTGACCAAAACAATTTTTTGATATAAAATCTTCAAAAACACTTAGCTTTTCTCACGTTCCCTAAAAACCCACCTTTAGAATATTCACGATTAGAAAAAATCGGATGATTTTAGTACCAGCATTATTTTTTTTAAAATTGGAATGTGTTTAAGATCCTGTATACTGCCCATTAATGTATTTGCCCAGCAAAATTAGAGAAAGCAAACTTAACAAATAAACCCCAAATCATTAGTTTACCACTTAACTGGATATATTAATGAATGCATTATAACATTGTTAACATTTAATTCTTTTCTAAAAAATATCAACTTAAAAATTGGTGTTTTCGTTTATTTATAGACATAATAATAAACTATTGTTTTATAACCAAAAACTAGTGTTAATATTTGAAGTACTTGAAAGATCATGAATAGTAAATTAAATCTCAAAGCAGAAAACTTCAACCATGCTCAATATTGTAGAGATGTTTTGCTTTATACATTAAACAACAGGTTAAAATCCTGGTGGGACCAAAATATAATATACACATATATATATATATATATATATATATATATATATATATATATAAAAGAACATTGTATGAGTGATTCAAAGTTCACTATAAGTATGGTCTTTGAAGGTAATACCCTTAATTTTGTGTTAAACAACTATAAAAAGAATAAAGATTGAATTATTGCTAGGAATTCATTAGTATCAGATTATCCTAATTTCTTTGGACTTGATTATATATAAAACAACTTTAAAATCAGTGTCATATTAAACGAAAATGTATCATATAAAATGCCACAATAGGCTTAGTGATTTTTTGTTTATTTTTTCAGCTGGAGAAGTTGTTTTGTCCTTAATACAAATGTATGAAGCCAACTATCCAGAAATTCTTAAAACTTGTTACATTATAAACGGTAAGACCATTTGTTTCATGGAGTGTGTATTACTCGTTTATATCTACACTGTGTCAATACTAGCTATAACTAAAAGTGACAAACTGACTCTTAAATTCACAGGAAGCTAAGGTATTTTTTCCTTTCTTTTAACAAAATGCATGATCAATAATCTATAAGGTGGACTAACAAAAGATAGATCAGGAACAAAACTGATTTCCTTTGTCACTCAGTTTTTATAAAATATATGTGTAAACCAGCAGGGTTGATAAATGATAATTAACTCATACTTTTGAATCAAATATTTCCAGAGTATTTCTAGCATTATTACTGACACTTTTCTCGTAATCTTCTTCAGGTACACGAGTTCACATTACTTTTTATTGGTCTGCCCATAATTGTAGTCATCTTTTTCAAATTATTGCGGAGCCCTGGTTGGAATCACTGCTCTAGCAGAAAAACTCTGTGCTGCAAATATATATTAAAAAAAAATTATATCTCCTTTGTTTGAACAGCTCCAAAAATCTTCGCTATTGCTTTCTCCGTGGTGAAGAATTTTCTGAATGAGTATACGTTAAACAAGATTAAGATCTTCAAGAATGACCCTAGGAAATATCAACCTCTGCTACTGCAAATAATCGATGATAATCAGCTGCCCAAACACTATGGGGGAACAATGACTGATCCTGATGGGGATCCAACGTGCCCGTCCAAGGTACAGAATTAATCTTTTGAATGCATTATGTTCTTTCAACAAGAATTGGTTTCTCTCGTGTTTATTTCAGGGTTTACCTACTTTAGTCTTTTCTTGATCAGATACATTACTTTAAAATTATCTAGCACAGTGTTTTTTAATCAGAATACTGCAAAGGGTCAGCAGGTGTGCCATGGAAATTTCAGGCAAGATCAAAAAGAAGCGAGAAGACATTTTAGGGATAGAATCAAATATGTTTAGGTCCATAATCAACACTATTTTTTTTAAATAATACAATCATTAGAATTTTAACTATTCAACTTTTAAACACAATCTTTATACTAGTTATGTTAATGATAAAATCTATTCTTAAAACACAAATGGTGTGTCTTGAAAATCTTGGTGCCTTTTTTTCAGTGAGCCATGAGTTGAAAAAGTTCTAGAATAATATATTAAATTTAGTTGAAAAATGGCATATTTTGGTTAATAAATTGGGCTAAGGACCTTTGATTTAGCATGCCATTGCTTTAACATTGAGCTATCCAGGATTCCATCTCATGCTCAGAGTCATCTGTCCTTTATGAATGTGTGATCATTACTTTGATTATCCCACCCAATTTTAAAATAATAAAATCAATGCAAACTTAATAGGTACTTAAATAAAATAAAAAGTACTCGAATTGCTATAATAGGATGACAATGATCACAATAACAGTTTTTATCTTACAGATTCACCCGGGAGGCAAAGTGCCAAAGTCTTTTTACCTTAAGAATGCAGATGACAAAGGCAGCAGCTTAACCACAGATAGCTTTTGCACGATTGTTATAAAGAAGGGTGAAAAATTAAAGCTTCCTTACATTGTGGCTCAAGAAGGATCATTTCTCAAGTAAAATATTATTGTAACTTTTATTTTAAGTCAATAAAAACTATTCTCGACTGCCGACGACGAGGTTAGAATCTCGGTTGGGTGAACTGAGGTTTTTTTCATAAATGGTTTTCCACTCTCCCTCCACGCAAATGCGGGTTCACTTCCTCTAATTCAACCTTCCCAATTCCTAATCCGTTAATGTAATTAGTACTTAAAGTGTATAACCCGAACGGGTAGTAAGACGCTGTGCTAAATAATAATAATAATAATAAAAATAAAATCTATTAGAACAGTCAATAGTTTATTCTGACACAATTTGAGGTAGTACCTAATTGGGGGTGATAAAAATATATTTTTCACAAACACTTTATTGTTAAAAACATTCAATTCATACACTAAAACTTTTTCTAGAAAGCTTATGTTTGTTAAATTACACCCGTTTAGGTAAATACATACATGGTAACTCTTTACGAATGTATTTTTTTACTAAAATAACCAAATATTGTGTAAGCATTTTGTTTCCCTTCTAAGATGATAATGATGATAATACTTAGCACTGCGTCTTACTAGTTTGGGTTATATGCTAACATAAATTTAAATCTTGTTACAAATATCGGTCTAAAGAGATTATAGGAAATAAACAAATGCTAAGAAATAACTAACCTAACAACACTTTTAAAATCTTTTATTCAACTAAAAATATCTTCTTTATTAAAATATTCTTTCTTAATCTTGATTTTTTTTATCTATGTATGTAAATGTGTATTCTGCAAAAAAGGACATTGCAGTGCTATTTTAGTATGTGCAGATGTGTTCCATTCAGGGTTAACACACACACACACACACAAAGGAGGGAGAGTTTATTGTGTATAGAATAAAGAAAATCACACAAAAGATAAAAAAAAATGGAATATTTGTGAATTAGAGTAGTGCTTAATCTAGAATAATAAAATAAAGAGTTTGTCTGCCTTGCGTGATGGCTACTGCATGCAGAGATCTAAAGTTTGGAAATTAGTAGCCCCTGTTCACAAACCTATGCAGCTTGAAGCAGGACTTTTTAATTTTTTACTAGTTTTTTTTCTCAATTCTATTAAAAAGAACTGGGCTAGAAGAAATAAAATAATTTTTTCTGTTTGTTTGATGAAAGAGCGGTTACCCTGGGCAAAGCCAGTTACTTCTATTAGGCTATGATAAAAAGGGAAACAAGGAATCATGCATGATAATTTGAAGATAAATCTTATATTGCACCATCTGGAATTTGGTTTGGATTATTTCCCTATTTGGGTCAAAATACAAATAAACCTTTTCTATGATTTAAATAAATGTTATTCTTGTATACTAACCCCTCAAGTGTCTGTAAAAATAGAAATTACTTCTGGAAAACACAGGAAATTTTTCAGTGTGAAAATAATGGTAGCCCTGCCCATCATAAGAGTACATCTTGAAATGCAGAATTGTGTGTTGATATTATTCTTGATTCAGGTGGGATTTCAAGACAGAGGGTCATGACATCAAGTTTGGTGTGTTGTGTAAAAACGCTGATGAGAAGGACACAGTTGTGATTCCTATTCACAGGGTAACAAGCCATACTGTAGACGAGGTGGGAGTGATCACATGCCCTGAGCCAGCCACATGTGAGTTGTATAAACCAAAATAACTTGATGTTAAATATAAGATCTCAGGGAAAGATTGGAATCTGAATAGTTTGGAACCTAAACTATTTGGTAATTGAATATTTTGTACATCTCCTGTTTAAAAAAAATGCCTCTTATCTTTCCATCATTCTTCCTCTTTTAATCGCTTCCAATATTCTCCTATCACTTGCACACTTTCTATCATCTGCTCCTCCCATCCAATTCTTAGCCTCCCTTGCAGTCTTTTTTCTACCAACTTCTTCTCCATCATTCTCTTTGATATTCTTTCCCTTTCCATCCTCATCACATGACCATACCATATCAGTCTTGCTTACACCTAACCAACACACCCCTTTAAGCTTAGTTTAAAAAAAACCTGATCTTGTTAAGTATAAACAGTCATTCTGAATTTTAATACAGCCTTAGTGGTAAGCTAAAGAAAGCCATGACAGAGGAAAAAATAGGCTTATAAAAGTTTGAAACTACTTTTTTTTTAAATCAAAATATTTTCGTCAACAAATGTTACATGAAAACTTAGTGGGATGTCTGAAATCTTGAATGTATGCTTACCACAGTTTGGAAAACAGTCTGTAGCTTAAAAAATAAATTAAGAACTCATTTCAATTCCCCTTTAGATTTTAAATTTGAAATATGATTCACAATTTTATAAATATACTTAAGGTATTTAGTATATGAAAACAAGTTTTACAGAAATACCAATTACAGTATAGTCTCAGAAACTCGATAACTCAACATGCACACAGTTGTTGGCACCAGTCATCACAATCCAAGGTCATTCAATTTTATAACCTCTCAGTTTGTTGTGTAACTCAAGTGGAACAGTCATGCTGTGGTGTTTTTGCACGTGCTATGTTTGTTAGTTTTCCAATTCGGTAATTTGTTATTTGAAACAATACAATATTATATTAACACATAATATATTGTACTGTACACATATTACTGTTACTGTACCGTACAATACTACAGTACAGTACACCTGTGCCTATATTTGGTACTGTACTGTGATTCATCCTTGTTTAGTAAACATGACATAGTAAACAGGCATCTTATGCAAGTTCATTCGTAAAACTCGACACCATCTCAGTCCACATTAGGACACGTTTTCGAGAGACTACTGTACTACCAAAATATAATTTTATAAGTGATTTATGGAAATTTAAAAATGCAGTTTTCTTATTTAATGTTAATGATTAATAAGAAAGGTCATTTGTAAAATTAATTTGATTTAGACCTTAAAAATTAAATCAATTTATTCAATAACTTTAATATTATATTTGGAAGAAGGTACAGGAAAGTTGGATAGAAAAACATAAAAGGAACCAAAACAATATGGCTTTTACAATTAAAAAAACACAGATCACACTATACATGGCTGTCACTGAACCAAGAGGTAATGGCTCTCTCTTGAAGAATACATTTAGATAGGAACATGTAAAAGGAACAAATAAAGAGATTAATAATAATGAGTATATTATCATTATATATTCTATAACTTTAAGCAATCACGACATTTCTTTGTCATTTGAGATAGTTTTACAAAGTGACATATTCAAATGTCAATGTGTTTAACCTATTTTATTCATAAAGATGTGAAAGTTTTTTGGGGGTTAAATTTTTATTAAAAATCATAGTCTCATCTAACAAGGAACTAACAAAGGCAGGGTACAGGGGGGAAAAGGGGTAAAGTCCAATTTTAACTCTGATTGAACAAGTGCTGCCATCACTTGGAGACAATCATTAGACTTTAATAATGCACTTGGGTGTGGTTAAAAGAGGTAACTCATCATCAACAGTTTCCTGCCACTGGCATAAACTTCAAATATACAAACATGAATTTAGATCAATATACAGAGTAAAAATGAGGAAGGTAATTTAGAGGAACTGCGCCTGCATTGTTGTGGAGATAGGATGTGAAAACCAGAGATAAATAACATTCCAAGACCACCACAGTTCATTTCGGTGATATTTGAATCTAAACCTTGTTTGTCAGCAAAGCATGTAGTTGAACACACACTTCACCTTACATCAAATTGTAAAAGTGGCTCTTAGTCTATTGACACTTTGTTAACCTTGAAAGGTAGCAGTTATTCCTTGACAGATTACCCTATGGCCCTTTCTTAAAAGGTACACCATAATGGAAACATGCAAGGTAAGTTTTCTGCCTTCCTGCGTAAAGAATGTACATGAATGAAAAACTTTATATATGAATTATTTATCTCTTAAAATATTTGGAAAGGCATGAGGAATATTCCATTACTAAGGTAAAATAATAAATATTTCAATAATATTAGTATACTTAGGTAAATACTTTTTTTTTAATAACTATGTATATTTATTATAATTTCATAAAATATATGTTCAAGTTGAAAATAGAAAAATAGAGGATATTTTTTTAATGCTGGCAACTTCTTTTTCAGACATGGTGGTGTTTGACAACAGCTATAGTTACCTAAGAAACAAAAAGCTCCACTACTCAATCCAAGTAACACCCCCTATAAAAATGTCAATGCTCAGTGATGAGGAAGTTGTCGTCAAGGACATATAATTTTCCCTCAACCACAATTAACAGCACAGACTGAATGACAGTTGAACAGCAACATAATGAGTATAGTAATTATTCATTGTATACTTTGTACTGATCAAATGGTTGGTTGGTAATGGCCAACGTACTGGAGTTCTTCTGTTTGCCTTCTTTAATGCCACTAGTGATGGGTTAAATCATTGTCCTATAGAGCACTACAATGGACTAGATTATCTTTAAAGTTATTTGAAATGGAGCACTAGGCTAAATCATGGTTTAAATTAGGAGGGATAGCCAGCACATTTACCTTAGTGATACTCTCTTTACCTGATGAAGCTGTCTATGACAGTGAAAGCTTGTCCTTAAAAATGTGTTTGTGTGTGTATATATATATATATATATATATATATATATATATTTTTTTTTTTTAAGTTTCTATCCAAACAATTTCTACTCCAGTGTCATCAAGGTAAGTATGCTGGCTATCCCTCCTAATTCAAACCTATATTATCTTTATTCATTGTAGAATCATATTTTTTATAATGTACACAGTGAGGAGATGAATATAGTTTAAGTTTGTAAAGGTGGGAAGGCAAGAAATCATGTCCTGTAAATATCCGTAAAAGAGTGACAACTGAATTAAAAGTTCATAGGGTTAGTTATGTTGTCTCCCAGAAAATTAACGTTGTGAGACCTAATACTTAAAAGAGCTTAGAAGTATTGGAAGAACATAAACGATTGGAATTGATTTATAAAGTGTGTGTGTACAGAAAATACATATATTTTACATATGTAAAAAGTCATAATCATTGTATTTTGCAGAGGTGTGCTTCAATAAAACCAAATACAGAGGAGTTGTCAAATATGAAGATTTGCTCAAAATTTACAAAAAAAAAAAGTGTGTACACTTTTCTACCTCTCAAAATATTCAAGCAAATATTGGTGTCAATATTAGAAAAAATATGAGTGACATTCTCATTTTCATATATGTAATCTATATTTTAATAAATAAGAGGGGGGGAAAGAAAGTTCAGTATTTTTAAGTTAATTTGTTGAGATTGTGTAGATAGATGATAGGTTATTTGTATATGTATTTTTATACAAGAAATAAAATTTGTACACTATTGAAAATAAAATTATAGTGGGTATTTGTGATTAAATTTCTAGAGCCATAAATTAGCATTTGTAATTATTAACAACATTGGGTACTAAAACAATATGTTATAATAAACAAAATTATTGACTAACAATTGATGTTTTGTCTTGTGTTTAAATTTGTATACCCTATTCATGGAATGTTGATTAATTTTTTTAGGGAAAATTAACGCTTGGAGAATTAATTGTATGTGAATAGTCAAGAGTGAAAGATCAAAATGATCTAGAGGTTTATGGATCAAGCATCATATTTTTAAAAATTTTAAAATTACATATGAACATAGGAATTAAACACTAGATCTTGATGTTTTATCTTTGGATTGAAGTGAGCTCTCTAAAGAACCAATGTGATACTTTGTTAACTTTTTACTAAGGTCATGCAGTTGTCATTGAAATATATTGTCAGTTTATATGTCAAATATGCTGTTTTGTTTGATTTTATCTAATATTTTAAAATTAATTTT
The DNA here is from genome assembly GCA_902151425.1 of Timema shepardi. NCBI lineage: Eukaryota > Metazoa > Arthropoda > Insecta > Phasmatodea > Timematidae > Timema > Timema shepardi. Next base: position 13,696 of record CABFVX010002757.1, on the reverse strand, counting down.
TGGTTAATTTACTCTTTAGTTGTGAAATCTATACTAGATACATAACTATTTGAACATTATTATTTATGTAAGAGGTTAATGCAAATAAATACTATATGTATATGTCTTAAATTATTTTACTATAAAACTAGAGTACAAAAAAAAAGTTGTGTGGTGTGCCCCCAAATATTACTAGGTAATGCTTTAAAATGTAAGATTGTGAATCTAAAATTTTCTTCTCTGCATTTAAAAAAATAAATAATAGTAATAATAATAAAGCCAGACATTAATATTTTGCATAACATACGTAAGTACATTTATATTAATCACTTTTTTTTGTATCTATAGTCTGGAAAAAGAAATAACAATATCAAGAATGAAGGATTCAATATGCTTCCTTCTTTTTTTTCTTAAGACACATTCCAAAGAAAGTGTGACCAATGTTATAGATTATCAATAATACCTATTTGAAAACGCATTTGATTTAACTTTGAGCAAGACTGTATCGAATATACCACAACATATTTCCAAAAGCTACTAATTCAGAGTGCAGCCATTTAAATGCTCAAATTTATGATTTTCAAAAAACAGTATAACTTGTGTTAGTAACTCTTGAAACAAAATAATTTTCTCTTTTAAAGGTAGTTAAATATATTATATACATGTAAAAAATAACAGAAATAAAAGAGGATAAAATTAAATTAAGGGTAAACTTGATGAGTTTCACAATTAAAAGATGCATAAAGTGCACATTTTTCATTCCTACTAATGGACAATATAATGGTTGCAACACCAATTCCTCGGTCTAAGTTGCCTTTTATATTAAAAGTATGAAAAATTAATGTATAAAGCAGTCCCGAACATAATAACCTGGAATGCTGGCGTAGAAATTGTTAGTACAATAAATCAACATTAATAAATAAAAACACATTTTAAAAACTTGTTTTCACTACCATAGATTATTCAGGTAATGTGTTGATTTGAACCAAGAACATTGATAACAGAGCATAATTAAGTTCATACCTTGTACCTATGATAGTGAAAGCAAATTTTTGTGTCTGTCAAGTCTCTGATTTCAACAATTTCTAGGGTGACCTAGCGGTCTAGGGGTAAGGTGTCAGACTTCTATGCTGGGGGACTGGGGTTAAATCCTCGGTCCCGGCACAGATTTATCTGATTGTCAAACCCTTACTTCACCTCTGACAAGATGTGTATTAATCACAACTTGTGAATGTGTGGAATGCCAGGCCTCCATCGTGGTTAAGATTCCACGTTAAACTGTATGTCCTCCATTTCAACTCACAATCACCTTACCATTTCAAATTTGCATAAGTGCTTATAACCCAAATGGGTAGTAAAACTCGGTGCTAATAATAATAATTTCTAGTCCAGTATCACTCAAGTGTGCTGGATATCCTTCCAGATTTGTAATGAACATGAACGTTTACAAGAAGGTTGGCATTTAAATCCTCGCCAGGTGTATTATGGGTGGTTTTCCTACCCTCATTATGTTAATGCGGGTGCAATTTCTCTAACCCATCATAATACTAAACCAACCAGGCCACAGAATGGAAAACAGTTGTTGATGATGTGCACATGTTCAATTTATTATTATTATTATTATTATTATTATTAGCACCGCGTCTTACTACCCGTTCGGGTTATACGCTAATGTGTAATGGTAGGGTGATTGTGAGATGAAATGGAGGACCTACAGTTTAACGTGGGATCCGAACCACGGTGGAGGCCTGGCATTCCCCACATTCACAAGATGTCTTGTCAGAGGTGAAGGAAGGGTTTGGTAATCAAATAAATCTTTGCCGGGACCGAGGATTGAACCCCGGCCGCCAGCATAGAAGTCTGACACCTTACCCCTAGACCACCAGGTCACCTTCAATTTATTAATTACAAAACATATGTGTACTTAGTTCTAGAAGATAACACATTTTTTGACTACTTGTGGATCGTACACTTATGTACTAATTATGTTAATGGGTTAGGGGTGAGGAAGGATGAATTTAGGAGAAGTGTACTCACATGCGTGCGGAGAGTGGGTAACCAGTTAGGAAAAACAACCCCCACTACACCCGACTGGTGATTCAACCATGATCTACCTGTCATCGGTAGTCTAGTATATTGCGAGAGTAGTACCTTAAGCCATGTGGCCATCAAAGCAGGTATCTATAGTTAATAACTTAAATAATTTAAGTTTCAATGCATTAGGCTAGTGTGGTTCAACCTATGTGACACAGACCCGTTTTATTCTGGTCTGCCAATTCTAACAGTTTTTTTTTTTAATTTATAAGATAACTATTAAAACTATCAAAAAACTTGGCTTGTCATCTCACCGGCTTTATTGGTACATTTACATTCTACTCATACTTAGTATATAAGTTTAAGCTTAAAAGTGTTACTTGTTTATTACAACTACCATTACTTTTTACATTGGTTAGGGGCCAAAATGTTTGCTGAATCATGCAGATTGGCTTTAGAGTCAAGAACGACTGTATTGGGCTTTGAAAAATTAAAATTTTCTTGCTCTCTACTATTAAGAGCGCAGCGCATATCACATGCCTATAAACTCTTGTGATACAATCGGTTAAAAATCATAAATTTACATGAACACTATTGCACGTGGATCAATTCTGATTAAACATCAAAGGAGATAAAGAGTTAATAGAAGTTCCTAATACCGAACATTGTTGAAATATTAAATAATATTGGGATAAAAACTACATTGAAAAGGCCATTTTTGAACATTTTAGAATGGCTTAACAGATAAGCACTGTGCACAAATCTTTATTTTGTCATAATAGGGACATTCTGCAGTTAATAATAAACTATGTTGCTTTGTTCCCCCCAATCATCACTGGAGAAAATTTTTGAGTAGGGTAATCATTCAAATACGAATGTGTTGTACACATTTGTGGCATATTTTGGTCCTTTCTTTTCCCTTTTACTCCCATACCTTGTGCACACACACACAAACACAGTGAGACAGAAGCTGAGTTGGGCCTGCTATGATGAACGCTCTTAATATTAACTGTTCAAAATTATGAGATCAATGTAATATTTATATCAGTTTATTTTCATAAATAATTATATATATATCAGGGCTGGGCCTATGCCGATAACTGATCCCATTTATCAGCACAATCGCCCAAGGATAATCGATTTTTTTATCATGCAGATAATTAAAAATCTATAAATATATTTTAAATTCTCAAGTCATGAAAATATAGTTCAAACAAAAATATTTAAATAGTCTCTTGCATGTTAACATAAATTCTTTAATTTCACAATGGATATTTTATTTCATAAACAGCAAAACCAACATTCTAAACAAAATAAACCATTTGATTTGATTTACATTAAGGCTTATTTTAAATTATGAAATACTTGATAAATATATTAGAGATAAATATTTCCTCAGGTAACAAAGTTAAATACACTCAAAAACAATATTAGGTAGGCCAGTATGATTTTATTTGCTGTGGAGTTGTAAAGAATAAAAAAGTGATGTAGCTCTAATTAAATACAAGTTGTATACCAACTTATATAAAATATTACCTACATCTTTCAGTATGAGCCAGGCCTGTGCATGCACACCACATTTTGCTTTCGATTTAAATAATCTTAGTTATAGATTTGAGTTAATTATATTTTATACATCCCTATTTTTTCCGTTGGCTGAACTAACTAAACTATATTTTATTTACATAACACTAACATATTCACGCAGCAAAAACAATGAATATGTTCAAGATAACGTATCATTTTTGTGCTATTGTGTACTCTAGGGTATAGCTGCAAAGAACAGCATTCAGTAATCATGTGTTTTTTCTTTTCTTCACGGTGCATGATGTCTGCTGCACGCCAAGAACCACTCAATCGATTGCTCACTGAGCACGCCCCGAGATACGTTCTTAGAGCTCATATAGGTATATTCTAAAACTGTGTTTAGGATATTTATTGTGTCATTTCTTGATTTATTTTTCATTTAGGGGCCTAATTGATAGTTGAATTTGTTACTTATGCATCGGTTGTCTTCATTTAAAAACAAACTAGGTGTATTCTCCCTATGTGGACAGTATTAAGTTTGTGCTTTTTTATAATTAGGCTTGTTTTGTTTATAACTATGTAAGCCTAATTTAGTTAGGCGTTTTGTTTGTTTCCATGTACTTTTAATTCTAGAAAAATGTCATCTGAAATAAATGTATCTATAGGTAAGAAAGTTAAGTGTTTTTTTCCCATAATGTTTTTAATTTTAAGCTTTGACACAACCAATAATCAGAAAAATAATTTCGTTCCTATTTTATGGAATGCAAAGTAAGACACAGTCTTGTCAAAGTGCCTGGAAGTTTTATTTAAAAAGTTCTATAGCATGGCCTCGGGTAAATTGTGGAATGCAAGTGCAATACACTCCTGAATGAGTCTTTGCACAAACACTGAGAGTTGATCTCAACTGGACTCTAACAACAACTTTAAAGTTTCCAGATCAGTGCACTCCTTATCACCCAGTCGCTCTGTCCCACCCCAACGAAGCAATGTAGGCACACTCGTCAATAGTAGCCTAGAGTCCTTCCGGAATATACAGTTGGGATCCTTCCAGCTGTGAAAAAAAAAATGTAGGGTGTAATAAGATTGAAACAATAACCACATTTTTTGCAAGATAATTTAACAACAACAACTTATCCATAGCCTAACACAAAATTAAACTTTCTTTTTGTGAGCCATGTCTAAGCTATCTACATATTCGGGACATTCTCCGTGAATAGGAAATTTTAAGTTCCCAGCTAAATACAAGCTTTAAAATTCCATATTTTTTTGCAATTTTTTTAATGTATAACAAGACTATTTCAACACATTCACTACATTAAGTTTCACTTTAAAAAAAATAGTCATAAGCCCAACTTCAAATACTAAAAGCCATTCTTCCCTCACTAATTCCTCACCCACTGATTTGAGCTTTCAAAAATAAATATATCTTAAAAAATAAAATAAAAATAATAAATAGCATGTGTATCATATTAAGGTATTTTTATTAATATACATAAAATGGCCTTTGAATTTTCAAACAAATATTATTGACTGTTGTTATTAAATATGGGTAATGCTTCCCCAAATTGAAACATCATTCCCTCATAGCTCCCGTTAGTTACTCTTAACCACCATTAAATATCACCACAAGGCAATCCAAGAATAACAATATATTGAAGACAGTGTTTAGAAGACCATCAAAGCTGTTCCAAGTTTACAAATGATGTAGAAATGTTCTAAATTTTACAATTGAACTTTATTTTAAGGTAAGAATGTTTATTCATAATTCCCTTAATGTATTTTTTTTTTCTAGACTTGAAATATAAATGATTATCTGGCCTGAATTGTGAGTTTAGTAAGGAATAAATAACAAATATGGTCATAACCTCAAAATAATTTTGCAACATACCTTCAGCAACCAGTTTGTTTAATCTCGTCATATATATAAAAGGAAGACAATTGATTTAAGAAAAAGGAATATGATAAAAAAAACTAAGAGAAGAAGTGAAAATAGATCCAAATAAACTTAATCAAAGGAAGGAGAATGAAAGAAAAAAGAAAAGGGGCAAGTGAAAATGGTAGCAAAGATGAGCTTAAGAGAACAGAGACAGAAGAAAAAGAATTATAAAACCTAACATGATAATCAGTGGCGTATTAACCGGGTATGCTAGTGCTGCGCCGCATATCCATAATGATATCAACTAGATTTTTAAAATTCAATGTTGTCTGTGCTGTGTGAATACTAATGTTTAAATTGTTAGTAAATATACATGTAATGAAGGGGGGGGGGGGCTGAACTGTATCCATTCAGACATGTCTTAAACAAGCACCACAAATAAAAAGTTTGATTTGTATCCATTATCATAATACCCACAGAATCCTGAATTGTATCCATTCTGAATGGTCTCCATTCAGACATTTTCTTAAACATGCATTACAAATAAAAAGTCTGATTTGTATCCATTTTCATAATGTCCACAAAATCCTGAATTGTATCCATTCTGAATGGTCTCCATTCAGACATTTTCTTAAACACGCATTACAAATAAAAAGTTTGATTTGTATCCATTTTCATAATGTCCACAAAATCCTGAATCGTATCCATTCTGAATGGTCTCTATTCAGACATTTTCTTAAACGAACACCACAAATAAAGTGTCTGAATTGTATCCACTAGAAAGATTTGCATTATACCCACAAAATCCTGAATTGTATCCATTTAATTGTGGCACTACTTGTCTGATAGATGGCAGTAGCAGAAACTATCCTTAACTCATTCTTTGTTTACTAGAGAGCAGCACTTATCCTTAACTCATTTTGTGTTTACTAGAGATAGAAAGCAACACTATCACAATGTTTATATATATATAAGAGAAATACTTATTGGTGTTTCTTTTAAAAGAATAATAAAAGGGTACTTTACAAATCATTGGAGTTTCTTTATTCAAATTTATTATTTTAACAATCTGTGTTTAAAGGTGGGAAATTGAACATTTAATTTAATGTTGGGTGCCAACAAATATTGTGTTCCTGGCTGTTATGATAAGACGTCATTATCGGTTTCTCGTAGATGCAGTGAAAGTAATTTTATTGTTTCTTGTCGAATGGATGGGTCCAAGAGGCTGAAGATTCTTCGGCTACTTTACGTTTACCTATCAGGTAAGACTTCCTAGTCAATTTCTAAGTTTTAAGATTTACATTACCGGTACCGACATTAACTTATGGGTTGAGAACGTTTACTGTTACTTTTGAGTTAATATTTAAAAAAAACAGCAACCTTACATTGCAGTGTTAAGGCCCCTACACAGACTCCGTATCAGTAGGTCCATGGTCCTTAAGAAATCGATGCGACAATATCAGATCGCTCTGGCCACAAAGTCCTTATGTGTAAAGTCCGTTCACCGGAGGAATTGTTTTCTGTAAGGCCTTTTTCCCTACCTGAAATCTATTATATAGTAGGATATTGGTAGGAAAAATGACCTTACAGAGAGTAATTCCTACCGTGAATAGAGTATAAGTTCTTACTTTGTAGAAGTTGACCAAGTTTAACTTTCTACGGATTACCAATAACAGCCGAGTAAATATGTGCATGCGCATTGGAATAAAACAATGTCTGGCAGTGAGAGGATTCATCGCTATGGTAGCATTTTTCTAAAAATATAAACACCCTGGGAAGTGTGGCTTCTAGGGAAAAATTTTCTGAGAAATACCAAGTTCTCAGAAATATTGGCTTTGCTTTTGTAAGTTCAACAGCCTTATTATCAAAAATATTAAGAGTGCTCGTTTTGTTTTCATCCAAAATACTAGTACATCTGTTTTGTATTTTCAGGCTATTGCAAACACTTATTTATTTTAAGTTTGATAGTTAAAATTGAGCAATAAATATATTTCTTGTGGTTGTAACCTACATTTTAGTATAATACTGAAAGTTTTCTCGACAAAGTTGTTTTTGGTTTCTTTAATTCTTATATTATGATCAGCTGACTACTGATGCTCGCTCCTTGCTGTAGACAATTTTCTTTCAAATTTTCTTATTGAACGAAGTCTCTTACTATCTCATTGGTTGAAATGGTCATGTTATTACGGATATTGACTCTGTAATCGCTAGTAGAATTTCTTATGGACCAGGGACACCGAGTACAGACTACAGACCTATGGATATGGAGTTTGTGTTGGGGAGGGGGGCTATACACATTAATCCCATAAGAAAAATACATAAGCCATTAACATACTATTTTTGGTTAAGTTTATGAATAATTAATCAAAATGGTTATGTTGTAACAAAACTAGCACATAAAATGTATGCCTGTGTTCAAGTTGAGTATGATAACCTATAACTTCAATTTCAACACCAACTCAGATAGACCTACATTATAAATTGATGAAATTATCTGTAGATAATAGGATATGATACTTTAAAACAAATCTATAAAGATTAAACGCATATAATTACAAAAACATTGTTTCTTTGACATGCCCTGTCTTAGATTTAAGTTACTTTAATCTTTGCTTAGAGTAAGTGATTGTTGTTTTCTGTGTGCAAATAATATGGTGTCGTTAAAGTAGCTACTGCTGTCAATTGTCATAATAATAGTATTTAAATACAGGATTGCCAACAAGATGANATATATATATGTGTGTGTGTGTGTGTGTGTGTGATGTGTGTGTGTGTGTGTGTGATGTGTGTGTGTGTCTATAGAGCAAGCACCTTATACACAGATATATTCTGTAATGTTTATAAAAATAAGTCCTAAAATCCGTGTTTAGATTTTAAAGTAATAAGACAATAAGTAAAAAGATTATATTTTTTATATCAATATAGAGATAGTGCTGCTCTCTAGTAAACATGGAATGAGTTAAGGCAAATTTCTTCTGCTGCCATCTATCAGACAGGTGGTACTGCAATTAAATGTATACAAATCAGGATGGATACAATTCAGGATTTTGTGGTTATAATGCAAATATTTATAGTGGATACAGTTCAGGATTTTGTGGACATTATGAAAATGGATACAAATCAGACTTTTTATTTGTAATGCGTGTTTAAAAAAATGTCTGAATGGAGATCATTCAGAATGGATAAAATTCAGGATTTTTTTGGATATAATGCAAATAATTACCAATGGATACAAATCAGGATTTTTGTTAAAGTCGTTTATTTGAAAACTGTCTGAATGGAGAACAAATCAGACTTTTTATTTGTGGTGCTTGTCTAAGAAATGTCTGAATGGATACAATTCAGTCGTCTCCTAGTGAATTATTAATTATAAAACTAATATTGGTTCATATTCCAAGAATACTGTGTTTTAAGTAATTCTTATTCCAAAAGGCTTTACTTAACACAATGGGAAGCCCAGGGCATGCTGCTTGAAAATCGCAAAGCAAGCTAGGAAGGCTCTAATGACCTTGCCCAATGTCTAGAGGGTTGCAACACATTCCTTTCCACTCGCCCACAAGTAATTAGCCGATGAGTTCAGGTTTTTACACCCCAGGTCATGCTGTTCATTTATAGCGTGCTGAGTATTGAAAAAAGATTCAAGATCACAATGCTTATTTATTAACCTAAATTAGTATAGTTTAAGTAAAATTACATAATATATATATAAAGTTAATTGTAAAATAATAGATTATGTAACAAGCTTTAAATTATACACTAATTAAATACATTGAGTTATGTTTAGGCATTCTAGTCACATATATTATTATGTATTTGGCAAACACATTTACCCACTCTTTCAAATTTAGGCATTCCAGCACTGGTAGATTGAGGGAGGGTGGGCGGGTGACAGGGCTACTTTAGCCGTAGTTGGTGGTATTTCTTGTTTTTCTTTAGTAGAAAGGATGTGTGGAGTTTTTGATAGTGTTCTTTTAGTTTTTGCTTTACTTTAATGGCTTATTAGTCATTGTGATTTTATATAATTATACATCAAAGAATCCCAAAAGTCAGGAGAGTAATTTCACTATTTCAAGATGATTTAGAAGGAAAAGGTAAAATAAAATATATTTTCATATAATTTACTTAATCAGTGGCACAACTAGATCATTTACTTTGGGGGAGGCATTCAATTAATGCAATAGCAAGAATGAAATTTTGATAAGAGTGGGTTTGGGGTTGCACAGCTCACTAACCCCTGAAGGCCAAGAATATTCATGAATATTAAATGCTTTTAGAAATTATTTAGAGTAGTTTTATAGTAAATAAGAGATTTAAATAATGCAAATGGTATTGAAGTTATTATTTGTGTGGTTTTTTCAATTGTAAATTTTGTGTGTAACAGAAAACCTTTTGAATATTAGGCTTAAGTCAGATCTTAAAATGTAGCCTATACATTCAACACATCTTCAATGTTAAATATCTTAGTTATACTTCATATTATTTAAATTTCTATTAAAATTATTTGTGGTGTTGGGGAAAAGGGGTGAGGGGGATAAATACCCTGTTTGCCCCTCTCCTCCTTGGATGCACCACTGCTTACAGCAAAAGATATATGTAAATGTCTTAGCAATAAACCAATGATGTAGTGAAAGAGTATTAATAGGATATAACATCCCCTTGTTAGTCAGAGTTTATGCATCTAAATAGCTTCTGGAGTATAAATTCTCAAGTTGGGAGACTCGTGTGAGATAATTTAGGCTTTATGAAATAGTTTTAATTGCAACGTGATTTGGACAATCCACCTGATTCCCTCTCACCAAGATCTGATGGACGCTTAAAATGTATCACTTTATTTTACTCTTATTATGATTGTTTGCTTTGAGTATTGCTGGCTGTGTGCTTTTAATTACAATAGGCTAATTGGATAGGATGTCACTCTTCTGCATTCAGAAATGTGCCCATATCACTCTTAGCCCCAACATTAATATCCTTTAAATTTCTAACCATGTAGATATCATTACAATTTGAGGACCACCTTTGTGGTCTAGTGGTCAGAGGTCTGGCTACAGACCCAGAGGTCCCAGGTTTGATTCTAGGCACTTCCAGATTAACTGAGAACCAGAACCACTTTTCTATAGGGACACATCTTCAAATATTTCCCTTGAAATAATCCCTTGACGTTCTTGGACAATGGTGGTTGAGGGTCCTCAGCCCCAAAAATCTCCCCTGCCACTTTTAGAGTTTAGTATACCTATTAATTTTTATCAGAATACACCACTGATGATAAGAAAAATAAACAAAGCATCCATAACTTACAATCATCAAACACATTTCCCAATGATACTTCAGACAGAATAATGAACCTACAACTTTACCTAATAGCACACTATATGATCCATCAACTTCAAGAAGTAGTGTTGGCTGCAAGAAAATTAGCCGAGACTGAACAACAGTGTATCGAAACATAAAGAAACTAGAAGCAAAGCTGAAAATCAGCAATACTCGTGGTGAAAGATATAAAAAAAAGATACAAAGCTTTGAACATAAAAAAATATTATGTATTTGAATTCTTTATCAGCCCAAAGTAAATAAACTGTTGGGAAAAGAAAAAATATCACCAGAAGTGTGTAAAAGACTAGTTTTTGAAGTGATGAATGCACAACTCTCAGAAAGTTTCAAATGTTTGGGGAAAAGTCACAACTTGGCCAAACAAATATTTTACAAAATTTTAAGGGGAAGGATTTTAAAGAAATATAGAATGATTACCACTACTGCCAAAGAGTCTTTCTTGAAGTACAAAAGTTACCAATCATACAAAAATAAACTAGATGGAAGCCTACTAGCATATAATCAGAAACAAGTGAAAGAATTATTACAGAAAAAATCAAACTAGATGTCATTCAATTCCTTGAAAATGATGAGAACACAAGAATGTGCCCTGGTAAAAACAGAATGCTTGATAAAAAACAAAATTAAGAGATAAAAGAGATTGAGTGATATGCTACATAATTTACAGAAAACGTTCCTGGGCATTGTCAATTATAGTATTAGCTATGCAGTATTTTGTTGCCTAAGGCCCTTTTGGATTGTCAAACCACATGTTGAAGACAAAAAAACATGTGAATGTATGACATGTGCTAACCCAGAACTACTAGTTTCTAAGCTACACAGATTTGGTGTTTTTAACCATACTATGACATGTGCTAACCCAGAACTACTAGTTTCTAAGCTACACAGATTTGGTGTTTTTAACCATACTATGACATGTGCTAACCCAGAATTACTAGTTTCTAAGCTACACGGATTTGGTGTTTTTAACCCTACTTCAGGCAAAATTTTACTTTACAGAGCTCATTTAAATGTAAAATCTAAGCTACGATATTCTCAATATACTTTAAGTGCAAATATTTTGTAATTTAACATTAAGAAGACAATAAAAAATATCTTTACTTCACAGAGCTCATTTAAATGTAAAATCTAAGCTATTCACAATATACTTTAAGTGCAAATATTTTATAATTTTACATTAAGAGGAAAATAAAAACTACTTTTATATGATGTGCGTCATTCCCTCCCAAGGTACATTATTCCCTCATTTTCTTAAAAAATTAAGAATATGGAAAAATATGTGATATTGCTCTATGTCAATATTATTTCTATTTTATAATTCTGTTATTTAAAAAAATATATATTATTAAAAAATATATTTAATTATAAACTTATTTTAAATTCATTATTTCCTACTCTCAAAGAATGACCCATTTACATTAATGGGGTAAGAATGAGGAAGATTGTATTTAGAGAAAATATTGCCACATTTGTGGGGAGAGTGTGGAATACATTAATAAAAATCACTTTTAATACACCTCATTGGAATTCAAGCCCGGACTTCTTCGTTCCTCGAAAACTAGACCAGAAAAGGTTGATGCACCCAATGATGCAGATTAAATTGAATATAATATTTTAATGGAATTTAAATAATTACAGTTATGTGCTTAGCTGTATACTGGAAAGAGATTGCATTTTAATGACCACTAAAAAACTTCTATTATAAAATTCCCCAACTTGTATAGGTTTTTAAAAAAAATACTTTTTACTTTTCTTTGAGCAATCACCATACTCTCATGCTCTCTCACTTTTGTTTAATGTTTAGGTGAGAAACCAGTGTTTGCCTTATCACAGGTTTGCTACTATTTTCTCAATGGCAAATTCCCTGGTTTTTCCTGGATTTACAGACATTCTATAGAGTAATAGGGAGGAATGACATTTCATTTTTCATAAAAGTGACAAGCATGAGGTCATGTCACTCTTGTTTAGAACACAATGATTTGACTGATATGGAAATAATATGGTCACTAAGTGACCCAATGTTTCAGGTAGGGGTAGAGGAAGAAATAAAACATGTTTCGAATATTGTTTGTTTAGTTACTCAGTTTGCTTTTTCTCCAATGTAAAGGCTAGTCTACTATTTGGCTTGAAGAAAATTGTTTCGAATCTCAAAAACATTATTCCAGGTTTTTTTTATTCACCTTTTTTCCATTTTTTTTCAAAGACAATAGGCCTAATTTCCTGTATTTTCCTTGTTTTCCAAGTGCTTGTCAACCCTGCTAGCCATAAAAAATTCCTCGACATTCCCAGTATTTCCCTGTTTTCAATTCCTGTAGCCACTATGCATTTACAAATTAAATTAATATGCTTAACAATAAAATCCTACAACTCTTTATAAAAGATGCATTCAAATTTCATATATTTAGATCAAAACTATGCAATATATATAATACACATACTTGAGAGAAATAAAACACTCACGTGTCTCGTCCACCAACTCCAACGTGGACAAAATACTTGTCATCATCTAAGGTAGTAATAGCCTTTTCAACTAATGGTTCAGCTGAGAAAAGTAAAAGAAATAAAAAAAACAATATTTTAGAATCCAGTCTTGTGGAATGGAGTCTTTGATAGTTGACAATCCAATAACTATTGGGTATTTATTCAGTAGACCCATATTTTATGTCTAATACAATCAAAACCAAATCTAGTTAATTGGATAGTATAATCAGTTTCACCAAAAGATAGAAATGGGGCATTAGTTACCATGCTCTTAAAAAAATAAAAAACATATCTACAGCACAACAAAGAACATCATTGTTATGAATGTGAGGAAATGTGTTGTCGAGTGATTGGCTACACTGGGATATACATGCCAGTGTGAAGGACAGTGGGTGTGGACAAAACATGTATCAGTCATGAAAGTGAACAAGTCTATTGAGTACACAGTGTAAAACTAAAACTATAGCAAGT
>CABFVX010002756.1:93568-104790 GCA_902151425.1 Timema shepardi | reverse complement strand
GGGGGAAAACCAACATCCAATCAGAGAGCAGGAGGAGTGGTCACGTGACCAAATCCAACCACTAGCAGCTCTGTTTTATCCGACCGCCCCCACTACTAACATAATATGTAGTGTCTCTGTACAAATGCAGCTCACAAAAATGTATTAATATATTTGCCAATATTTTCGAAACTATTAGTTTTATAAAGTTATATTTCAAATAAAAGTTTTTTACTTTAATATTACTACAATTTTGCAATGATAAGTTATTTAGTATCTCAAATTTCCGGTTCTCTAAACTACCCTGAAAATCATTTTCACGGGAACATGAAAATAGACATTTGGTTTATAATTTTAATCAACACTCAGATACTAATCTTAATCAAAATTGTTAAAGCCGATTTTGAAAAACTGGATTTTTTCTCTTTACGACCTTTATTAAACTACTCTTAATCTTAAGGTTAAACAGACACAAAGACAGATGGCTTTGCAAAAACAACTTTTTGGGGTTCAGGGGGTCATAAAACGTTGACATACATAAACATCTCGGGTTAGATTTTATTTTTGATGGTTGCACTACTTTAACTTTAGTGTTCGAAAAGTTTATATATATATATATATATATATGCATTTAGCTTGAAAATGATTGGTTTTGTAATAATATGTTTCAAATAAAAGATTTGTATTATAAATAAAGCTAAATATTTGCAATTTAAGTAATTTAATATCTCAAATAGTTTCGGAGATATGATAAAAAAAATTAGAATTTACGCATCAGAACAGGACCCTTAAAGTCATTTTGCCAAAATAAAGTTTCACGATATATAAGAGGACGCTTATAATAGAACATTCTGGAGGACTCAATTTGAACAAGGAAATAGACCTTTCTTAAGACAAAACCCCAAATAATGTAAATATTACAAACGTGTATGAATATAATTTCCCTTTAAAAAGTGATAAACGTATACTGACCATAATTTCCCTTCATTACGCAATATACGTTAAATAAACAAGAGAGCTATTTATTTTGTGATAGACGCTGTGTCGGATCTACATAAAATAGTGCCTATGGCAAGCACTGAAATGGCGTCCCTGTCCAAACACCTGACAACCATCTTTTAAACAACTTTACCACAATACTATCTCAAAAATGAGACCATGTCATTAATATTTTATTTAACACACTATGGCAATACAAGAACATTAACATTTATATTTACTGACGCAAATTGATCTATAATGTGCTTGAAGTATGTTGTTTCTGTTTCTTCTCTTAACACAATCAACAGAGCAAGGTCAAGCAATCAGCTTGGACCCATAAAGGATTTCAAATATAAAAGTATTAGTTTCATCTCTCACAGCTGGCGATGGTTAGCAGTATCTCAATAGCAATGCGAAGATCGGGAAAAACTCTCTCATCTCCATACCGAACGATACATTCTAGAAGCAGCTCTTCAAGTTTTGATTTTCGTGTTGGCCCGTATTGATAAAAAAAATTCAACAATCTAAAATGTATTCATACAGTTGCTGTCCATCAACATCACAGCTGTAGAATTTTCCCAAATGTTCGCACTTCCGCTTTAAATCCCTAATATCGTTATAGTAAAACAGTCCCTTGACATCAATGAGAAAGTCAAAGCGTTGAGTGTATATATACTAGGAGTATATATACATTCAACGGTCAAAGAAAGTCACTTCTTATTTCACTGGTTTCATTTTCATAGTCTGTCATGTCCTGGATAACTTGAAGTATCTTCTCAAGTACTTTTTTTAACCGACTTCACTGATTCTGTCCTTGTACTCCATCTGGTTTTGGACTCCGACTTCACAAACACAGGCATAGCGTTTTTCAATTTTTTCCAGCGCTGTTTTGAATGAGAGACTGACAGATAGCTTTGATGTATCCAAAAACTGTGACCATCATTGTATCCTGCTTGACTGTAGGTACATCCACCTAGTTGAGCGAGTGATTGTCGCAATTCACAGGCATTGCCAGGCTGTTTTTTTTCACTTATTCTTTGTTGAACACTACTTCTATGTTCAACCATGACAGCAGGGTTGTCATAACACTGCAACTGACACTCTTGTAGCTCCATTTAATTCTTCTTTTCTTCCTTTTCTGTTAAAATTTTCTTTAGTTTTTAATAAAAATCAAAGCGACCTTGAGCGTCATGAAACAATAAATAGGATTATGTTGTTAATAATATGTTTTTTTAATATATTCTCAACTTAAGATAATATTATTTATTTATTTATTGATAAATAATTAGAACTTAGGTAGTAAGACTCTGTGCAAAAAATAAAAATAAAATAGAAACTTGTTTAATATAATTTTGTGTATAATTTATGTAAAAACTATATCAACACAAGCTTATTGATAGCTAGTGTAATTTTTTTGTTGGTTTAGGAATATTTTTAACATACAAAATAAGTTATAAATATAAAAATCGAAATAAATCAAAACACAAGTATAATATTTCGTAATTATTTTGTGGGTGTAACTAATGAGAAATTTTAAAGGTCATGCTTACCTAAAGCACCTTATCGAATATTATTGGTAAAAACAGGTTATAAAATTGTCATATAATATTTCTAATTACACCAACTAGAAATCAGAATATTGTACTACCAATAGCTAA
This sequence comes from Timema shepardi, assembly GCA_902151425.1. NCBI lineage: Eukaryota > Metazoa > Arthropoda > Insecta > Phasmatodea > Timematidae > Timema > Timema shepardi. Next base: position 102,172 of record CABFVX010002756.1, on the reverse strand, counting down.
ACGTTCTATACAATAAAAGTGTTCACCACCACTCACCTTTAAAATGGGAAAGAAAGGTAATTTTTATGCAACTGTTACACATTTAGGTGCTGCTAGTTTTGCCTTTAAATAATGATTGAATACACCTAATAATACAATAATCACACTAAAGGAGAATAACGTGGAAATTATCAGAGGTCTTATACTCTCATTTGTGTAGATGAGAGAGATGATTTTGTACGCGTGCCCACTGGAAAGGTAATGGTTTTATAAGATGTTTAAACAAAAGATTAAAAGAGTTCACGCTACTGTACGGCTGGGATTTACCCAAAGGGTCAAATGATCTAAGGCGTCACTCTAACAATAGGATTGATTACCAATGACGTGGAGGCTAGGGTTTGAATCCCAGTATGTTGTATAGCGGAGATTTTGACTTGAATGGTCGATTCCAACTCACTCTCCACTTTAATGCGGGTACAATTACTTTAAAATTAAACTTTTCTTTTCCCTAACATATCAGTTTATGAATTAGTGGATATGCAAATAATCCATAACAGGTAGTTTGATGATTGGGTAAAATTAAGCTAAAAATCAATATTTAGATACAAAGCTAAAAAATAAAGTTATAAGTGCCTAATTATTGTATGTACAGGAATGTAAATCATGATTTAATGTATAAGAGCAGCATTACTAGCAACTTGAGATGGTAATGTTTCTTTAAAACAACTCGCACTACCTAAATTTGGAAGTAGATTGGTTGTGTGTTATCAAGCCAGTGGGGTGTTGTGAAATATTAGCCAAAAGAGTGTCAAAGTTGTCGCTTTTACTGGTGAATGAATCATCCTGGCCTTGAGTGACAAGTCTTCTTTCGTCCTTCCTCTTTCACTGATCTGTTACGAAAGAAAGATAAGTCAAGAGAAGAGGTTATTTTTTTTTTACTCCAAAAAGTTGACGAGGTATTTCTACCTGCCCATGTAGTATCCTTAAGCATTCTTGAGATACCTACCATGTGTAAAAAATTAAACTGAATGTTTCTACTGAATAATTTGATTTTATTTTGGCCAAAACAACGTTTATTGGCAAACAAAATAAAAATCAATATGCGTTTCTTTATTTCTCCCTTTAACTTTATAAACCGCCATTTTGTGTCCCTCCTCTGAGGTTTTATATCCAGTTTTGCTATAGTTCTCTTTATTTATATCTTCCCCTTTCTCTCCTTGGTCCAACTAGGTGAGTTGTTGACTGAAAGGGTCCTCCTGGTTGTAGATTTAAAGATCTAAACGATAATAGGTATTTTAAAATATGGGCACGTGACGCTCCAGAGAAATAAACAAACAAAGAAGTTGGTCTGCCATCGTTGTAGGCCCTAAAATAGTATATCAACAATGCCTAAACTCCAGAAACTAATTTATTTTATAACGTTCCTGGGCGGATCAATCCGGCAGTAAGAGAACAAACAAGGGAGTAGGAAAAAAAAAATTGAAAATGAAATATGTGTTGTGACCATCCCTATTAAATGACACAAATCTATCCACAGATATCCATTCTACGCTCCTATAACAGTTATTTTTCATTTCCCGGACATTTAGCTCTTAATGATCAACAAAAATATGTGGATTTTTGTACTTTTCAGAGGAAAAATGACAACTTTTAAACTATGTTTACAAGTCTATATATGTATAGGGTCATAGAAAATATTTTTGTGTTCATTCCAGTAATCAACAAACTCGTGCACTTTTAAAGGTTTTATCAATACGTAACTTAAACGTAATATTGCATTAGCAATATCTCGGCTACATAGGCAGCCTCTTAAACTGTGGGCCGTGGCAACTCACAACTCTATTCAGTAGTCTACGTACGTTTCCATAGGTCAACGCACCCTCCCCCCCTTTTTTTCCCTTGTAGGAGTTTTTCTTCAAAGGATGACTTATATACCGAACCTAAAACAAGATTGACATTTTAAAAACTTTTTTTATTCATGCTATGCCTGTCAACGTCCGAAAAGAATTTTAATGGGGGATGCATTCCTGTTAACTATTTTTTCCCTCTTCTTTTTCATTTACAAATACCGGTCAACAATCTATTTCGGAATGGGTGTTTTCATATTTTGTTGATTGAAAGAGCAACTCTTTGTCAACCATATGATATTCGGAACTGATTGGCTCCGTTCCAGCTCGTAAATTGCTGACTTTTCAGAAACTATATAATGAGTAGGAGGGGGTGAGAAGGAAGAGGAAGTAATGACATGGATACAGTCTGGAATCTGAAATTCACACATGATATTGAGACTAAGGAATCAATTTGTTTTCACGTTTATTAAAATATGATCTTATTTTGAAAAATTGTGTTTCCAAAGAAATATTATGTTCCTTTATAAATGAAAGAGTGGACAAATTATTTGTATATTTAAAATCCAACAATATTTGATTTATAAATATTAATGTCCTTATGCAAGAATATACCATTCAATTTTCGTGGGATGAACCTTAAATATAAATAATGGTCCAAACCATTTACCAATATAAGACACGCCTTCCATCTGTTGGCAATAAATGAAACTCCATAGAGAAGCCCTAACCAACACCGTAGAAGCTATAAAGTAGTTTATCACGATACAAGGTATATCACGGAATATAGTTAGTTTATCTTATATCGGATCATAAAAGCATACTACCTATCTTCAACATGATCATGAGAGTGATACGTTTATCAGAATGCTGGGCCGTCTTCAAGTCGGTTATTTCCCTATCGCATCGATAAGGAGCCAAAGGGTGGGGAAACGACTTGTCTGAACAATGTAACGTGTTTTTTTTAAATGTCAACCCAACTCTACTCGTTGATTTTATTAATGTGTCCTAAATGATCATTGAAAATATAGATTTGAAATGTGCATCTCATTAAATTTATTGTTTTGACTCTATCGATTGTAGAGACAACACCAACTGGCAGAACATAATATGCCCGGCCGAGGCAGAGGGTGAGATAATCCCAACTGATTACACATCCGAGTGAAATAGACGTGGGCTAAGACATTGCTACTTGCTATCTTTTCCAAGATAGCCCCCTTACTCACTCACATGCTAGACTCCCTGCGAAGATGTTAGAGACTCAAAAAAAGCTTAAATTTCCATTGTCGAATAACCTTTAAGAGCGTACATCACAAGCCAATCAACTCTGTGATACAGTCAAGAGAGTGCATCACACGCCAACCAACGCTGTGATACAGTCAAGAGCGTGCATCACACGCCAACCAACGCTGTGATACAGTCAAGAGCGTGCATCACACGCTAATCAACTCTGTGATACAGTCGCCTAGAAATAGTAAATTTACACCAACACTATTGCACGTGGATCATTTCTGATTATACATTAATGGAGATAAAGACTTAATGGAAGTTGCTAATACTGAACATTGTTGAAATATTAAATGATATTTGGATGAATACTACATTGAAAAGGCCGTTTTTTGACCATTTCAGAATGTCCTCACACATAAGCACTGTGCACAAATCTTCATTCTGTCATAACAGGGACATACTGTAGTTATTAACAAGAGACTTTGTCGCTTTGTCCCCCATCGTCACCGCGGAAAATGTCGAATAATTATTCAAATATGAAGGCACTGCACACATTTCTGACATATCGTAGGTGTTTTCTTTTCCCTTTTACTCTCATACCTCGCGCGAGCCGGGAGCTGAGTTGGGCCTTCTATGGTGAATGCTCTTAAACAGTATTGTTTCTATACTTTCCTTCATCCAGCTGTTTATTGTGTATCTGCACTTAGTTTAGTTGTTCCATACGGTATCAGACTATCCGATTACTTTCACTATACATGCTACATTCTGAAGAGATAAATTGTTGTCAATGTCTAATAACACGGGGTGCCACACTTAACTAAGGTTATTTTGTTGATACTTTTAGTAACATGTTTTACTACCCATTCGGGTTGAACGTGTAGAGTAAACATGCCAAATATGGGTCTCAGCCTAATATGGACCCCCTGTAAAATTTGACTTAATTCATGCTGGCACCTTTTGGCTCACATCAGAATTCCTTCAAAAATAACCAATCAGTGGCATTCTATGCTAAGAACGCGCGAAACCAACAGTTAGTGCGCACACAAAGAAATTATCACTTTCGTTAGTTCTGAACTTTTTCTAGTGTTTGACTTCAATCGATATAAACATCTGAAGGTAGAATATATTTATATATAACTTAGTATTTCTGAAAGTACATTATTTGTAACATAAAACATAAATAGTTCATACCGAAATCAGGTTCATGCTTCTTGTATAAAAATGGCGATATTTGATATATTCTGCCTGCCTTTTATAGACCCTTTACTGCCGTAGGGGTTCCAAAATAGGAAGGGACTACGATTATCTTCATATGACTACCATTACTGTTACTAAACGAAATGCACGGATTAAGAATGTAAGGTCTGATTCAACCAACTCAGAATATGACGTTGACGATCCCTTACATCGACTCAGACGAAGATAAGGACCCAAATTGGGACAGTGGTGATGACGCTGAGTGTTCCTATTGTGGAGGACTCTTTTCCGAAGACAAAAATGGGGAGCAATGGGTCCAGTGTACTCAGTGCAAAATGTGGAGTCATTCCGACTATACACAAAATTCACGACAAATCAATTAATTTTCATTTGTGAGAAATGCTTTAGTGGCTAAACAAACAATCATTTTCCACAATTTAAAATGGTTTTTGGTAGGGGCCCATAATAGGACATATGTCTTCCTAATATGGGTCACCGTGTATAGTCAAATAATGTATTATGAATATAGTGATTGTGATAGTGTATGGTTTTATGAGTCTTATCATGTACAAGAAATTATATAATAGGTATTAAGGCATTTTTACTGTTTAGAAAAATAATCATAAACAAGAAATACCTTTATTTTTTTTAAAAAAAGGGCCCATATTTGGCATGTTTACTTTATATACTAATTACACTATGAATGATGGTTATATTTTAGCAGGAATACCAGAGTTTGCATGGAGTGAGAGTATAAAACCATTTTGGAAACGCCACTCTGAGTACACCTGACCGAGATTCGAACCTCAATCTCCCAGTCATCAGAAGTTTGGTCTAATTTGAGTGACATCTTTGACTACGTGGCCACTGAAGCAGTTGTATTACTATTTGGGGACAAGAGTATTTGAGAAAAGATTGAGTTTAAGGAATATATATAAAATGTATGGACAAAAATAAATTAATCAAAAGTAGAGAGAAGAATCGATGGGTTATCTTAGGAACTTTGGTAAGTCTAATTTATAAATCAAATAAGCTGCCTACCCCTGGTCTAAATATTCCGTAAAGTCTAAAAATAAGTCTCTTCCCTCGTTACCTACGATCAAGTTAACCTGCTGGGAACTATTTGTGAAAAGGTCTATAAAACTAATTGGCGAGAGCCCACAAACGATCTATACCGACCAAGGGGTGAAAGTGCCAACATTTGCGGATAGAGGGTGTCAAGTGGTCAGCACAACGAGCCCTTTGGTTGCTAATCTTCCTCATGAGATTGAGATGACTTCGTTTCAGACTAACTACTTCACAGAAAAATTGTGAAACAGACTATACAAGAAATAAAACATGGACACAAAACTAAAACTCGTCTTGAATTTTAAAACAGTGGGTTGTTAGGGGGGAGGGGGGCCTTCACGAAATGTGCTTCGTCCGAAAGCCGCCATTGTTTGCCCGACTAAAAGCCAACCACGTGCGATTGCACCTCCCCCCCTCCTCCCCATCTCCCTTTCAGCCCTAAGTTTTAAGAGGAAACGGGAGTTTATACCTACAATCCCTCGCAGTAAATCTAGCCTATAACAGGCCGATTTTATAGGCGCACGGCTAGCTTTGAAAGCAACGACTGATCCATTCTGCTCGTTCAAGCGTGGAGGAAGCAGATAAGACTTTTAAAATGAATACATACTCACACACATTGCTACTTATATACGAAAAAAAAGTTACTTCCATTTTCGCACAAACATTTTCATCTCACCCCCCTCCCTCCTGGATAAAAAAAACGCTACAAAACCATTATATCTTCATCTTTCACTGGTAAACACGCAAATCCTCTTTTGTCTGTAATAGAAAACCAAATCGAGGCGATTTTTATTCAAGTGCAGGTAGATTGTGGTGTGAGAAAATACTCATCTATTTATGTCTCTATTCGTGAAATATGTGAGTTCATGGGGGTAGTAAAAGGATGCGGAGGTTGTTAGTTAAACAATGTGTATATCTTTTTTTCTCGTCATTTCCGGATACAGCAGTTATTCCAAAATTACTGATGAAAGTTGGAGAGAGTAGTCGCCACAGTCTTTCTTCTGTTGCTATATTCGTGTTTCATGATATAACACGAATTCTTGCATAACATGGTTTATTAGCACAGATTTATTACAACCATGACAAGCTCGATTTGATTAAATCAGACAATGAATGAACTGATTATGATAATATGTCAAAACACAAATATTAAAGTATATAGGTGCGGTCAACCAACCAACAAATAACAACCTTAGTTAACCCACTTGGGTCGCCGCGTGGTCCAACGTGCTACTCTCGTGGTAGACTAGACTGCCGATTACTGGGAGCTCGAGGTTCAAATCTAGGTCGGGTGTACTGAGAGTGCTTTATCCACAGTGGGTTTCCATGCAAATCGAGTACACTTTCTATAATTTAACCTACCTAATCCATAAAACCATTAGCGTAATTAGTATTTAAGCGTATAACACGAACGGGTAGTAAGATGTGATAGTAAAAACTTATATTAAAAAATTTGCTATAACTCTACCGATTATGAGCGATTAAGATTAATTTTATTACACCTAAATATTATTACTAAGTACTTGGTATATTTGCGAGGTTGGAATATTAAAAAGATTGACTTTTAACGACGATGTTTTAGTTTTCTAACGTGATGACCCGTTTCCGGCATAAAGTAAAGTGGAAGAAAGAAAAAAAAAGTTATACAAATGCATGTACTCTACAAGAATAACAAAGATTAAAATATGAAAATGATTAAGTCATGGACATGGCCATATAAAGTGCAATATTTGAAAAGTTATGGATTACATGGGGACACGGGAATCTAACCTAGCACCTTTGGAATAGTGCACCAATGCTTCCCCACTGAGCTATCCAGGGATAGTCCCGTGATCAAGGTAGCTATTCACTCATTGTTACGGGCGGAGTCTGTGATTGGCATGAGTAAATTATCGGCTGATGAGCTATAATTAATACCACATTCACCGGCGACTCGGGAGTGGCTTTATTTCCACACGCCCATCACAGACTCTGCCATAAATTATTAATAAGTAACGATATGAACCATCCTTGTACAATTTTTATCCCTTTCTCTCGACCCCTTGGAGAGACATTAGTGTAATTGTCAAAGAGAATGAACTCAATATTTTGATGCCGTTTGTCTGTCTGTACCTCGGGCTAGAGCCAAGACTATTCTACCGATTGGGCTAAAATTTGGTATCTAGGATTTCCATAGGGTCCCCCTGGGGGATTTTTGGAATTAGATATCCAACCCTAAATTTAAGGGTAGTTTACTGAAGGGCAAAAAGGTTGATTTTTTCGAAATTAATTCTAAAGATTTGTATTAGATTTTAAATCTAGAAACTATTTTCATTATAAACAAGACGGCAATTCTCAATTTCTCATGGAAATGACTTTGAGGGTACTTAACACGGGATAAATTTTCCAATCTTCATAATTTATTTTCAACTATTTGAGATACAAAATAATTTATCATTTTAAAGTTATAGTACTATTAAACATAAAAATCTTTTATTTGAAATATATTTTTATAAAAACAATAATTTATGAGCTATAAGCAAATATATATATGCCTATTTTTTAATTCAGTTCCTTTGAAAATGAATTGGATTCTTATGATCTTTGGTGGACAAAGATGTTTCTCTTAAAAGTGTTTCTGCAAAAATGTATTGACCTATTATTTTGTTTCAGAACTCTTACAAGCTTTTAGTAGATGCCTATTTTTAGATAAAACCGCGAGAAAATATGTGCGGTACACCGTGCCATTTATTTTTATTTGACTGGAGTTGACGTAAGTTGTGCCATAAGAAATAATTGCTTTTTATACCTTTGTTTTCTCACCAAACTGGAATCGAAGCAGCGTCTATCAGTGGTGACTGTTTGCCTTATGAAGCCGCAGAACATCCTACTCGTACATTCACAACCACGGAGGAAAGTTATCTAAAGAAAACCGTAGCTTCCTATTCCGGAATCAAACACGACCTGGATTCGAAAAAGGTGTCAGGGACAACGTATACCACTTGCTACCATTCCAGTTCCACCGTAGATCTTCCAAAATTTCCTTTTCCTCTCTAAGAAATTTCGCTAACACTTCACTTCTTCGTCTTCTTGTGTCCAATCAAGAGTCAATTTCTCCAGGCATGTTATACCTTTGTCCACAAGGATCATACAGGACGTTAAAAATACTGAGGGGCCACATTTCAGAAAGTTCAATATTGTCATTATCTTAGTTGGAAAAATCTCCATTTTAAAATCCTTACTATAACAAAAATAGAATTAAGTTAACATAAAATGTTAAAACCTATCCTATCCCCCCCCCCCC
>CABFVX010002756.1:73630-93536 GCA_902151425.1 Timema shepardi | reverse complement strand
CCCCCCCCCCCAATTTGAAGCTTTCTATGTGCATCAATTGCGTGAGTGAAGTCCCGTTCAAAATAGATGACAAATGCGTAACAATAAATGTGATCGCTCAGGCGTTTGTTCCTTTTTATGAGCGAAAACACACTTCCAGCCTCACTTGCTAGACTTCACCAAATAATGACCAATTTCCAAATGTCATAATCTCTAATGTCGTATTTCTACAACTTTTATAAAAATAGTAATTGTGTCACATTGTATGTTGGTTCATTAAAAGGTCGCTGGGCCACACAAAATCATGAATCTGGCCGCAGGTTTGACATGCCTGACTCACAGCATAACGAGCTGAGGGTAGTTAGAAAGTCTGCCTGGCGCGCATGCGTAAACGATTCCTCTATTGACCAACACGATCCCAACAAGTTTTGTTACATTATAAACGCATTCACAACTTGTTGGCGATGTTGGAGCTGGGAGGATGAGGTTAGTGCTAATATAACCAACACAACATGATTTTGGAGGTTTTGCGCATGTACTATCAAATCGGGTCAGCTTTAGCTTTTTTGTTTGTTTTTAGCATCGCATCTTACTAACCGTTCGGGTTCTATGGAAATGTACTAGTTACACTATTAGCTTAAGGATTAATAAATCTTAATTGATAAGAAATGCACCCGCATCAGCGTGGAGGGAGAGTGGAAAACCACCTTCAGTGCACCCGACTGGAATCGAACCCCGATCTCCCCGTCTTCGGTAGTCTAGTCTAACTCGAAAGTGGTGCGTTAAGCCACGAGGCCACCAGAGGGGGTCTAGCCTTAGCGACGCACGTGTTTTGTTTTCAGATTAGTTTAACATCTTGTTTCACAAAGTTTTGTGGTCAGGGAGGGGGAGAGAAAAAAAACGAACACAACTAAACTAATTGAACTGTATTAAAAGTATTGTGTTCTTTGAAACGTTACTTCGGCTGATCACAAGAATTATAATAATCGAGCAGATGCACTGTAATAGCCAAGGTGTTTTAACACCCACCCCTTCTCTACCCACCCTCAGGTTTTTAAATATTTTTTTCTGAATGAGTACATTTCCTGCCCACACAATAAATGAAAAAAGGCCCAGTAATAATTCGTTTTCCATGGCCATAAATGTGTAGACTGATTAAAAACAATAGGCGGACCTAGGATGTTGGCTCAACAAGTGTGCATGGATAAACGCAGCTGGTGGTTACAAAGTTACTAAAACAATTTTATTATATTCACACATCAAGTCATGTTATCTGCAGCTTTCATTTTTGATATTTATTATCAATAACTATAAACTAACACTAATAATATATTAAAATTGTATCAATGTAGTGTTCGTAAAATAATATGATTGAGTTTTCTAAAAGTCCTTTTCTACGAAAATTGGATCGTAGACTCGTCGGGATGCGATTATCGCCCTTGAAAAGCCGCACCCCTGGTCGGGATTGTGCAGAGAAACGTCTCAACGGTGACTCGTATGGTTTTCTACAGTCTGGTTGGTTGCTTTTCAAAGTGGCTTTCCGTGTTTGCACAGCTCGTGTGTGTGTGTGTGTGTGTGTGGACCCGGCGTTTCAAGTAGTCTTACAACACAGCTCTCCAGGGTCAGTTGGTTAACCTTGCTCTTAAGGAGGTCCCCATGCAACTACACGGGCTTGGAATGACCCTGAATAATTGGAGTGTTACTCGAAACGTCGGCACTTCAATCCACTTCATGCCGCGCAAACACGGAAACGACACGACCAGCGGAAATAAACCAAAACATCGTGTGTTTTTTTAACATCGCTGCTCCCACTACACGTTCGGGCTTTACACACATGTACTAATCACGCTAATGTGTTAGGAGTGATTAAGATTGAATCGCAAGAGGAAGTGTACCCACATTCGCGTGAAGAAAATTGGAAACCATTTAGGGGTGGGAAGAAAGCACCTTCATAATAGCAGATATAGATTTGAACCACGATCTCTCCATCATCCACAATCAAGTCAATTGTGATAGTGGCACCATAGACCATTAGACCCCCTAAAGGGTGTTTTTCTTTTTTTAAATTTTATAATAGGCTCCTCCAATGTGTGTTTTTTTCTCTTCAGGGTAAGTGTAAGGGAGAGGGAGGAGTAGGAGATGTTTCCTGTGAATACCGAGATAGACCCCTAGTTTAGCTAAATTATTGCAAATTTGATGGGAACACCACTATCCGCCTTTCGGGGGGTGTTTGCACATGATCGCAGGCCAGCTGTTAGTTTGCTGCCCTCTCCTTCTCCTTTCCCTTCCCCCAAAGTAATCAGCGCTTGGCCCGCCACTAATGACTCGGCACTCTGCTGCCAATGTCAAGGTCACAGACCACAATCTGTCACTTGAGCCTTGCTGGTTTGGGAGAAAATAGCCTCCCGAAACCACCCCAACACCTCCACTACTCCCTTCCCCTTTACAGCGAAACTCCGCAGTGGGGGATGGGCGATTGGTTAATAATTACAACAGATTTCAGGGCAGTGAGCCAAGTTTCCGGCAAACAATCTGTGCAGACACGACTACTACCCCTTTTACGTCCCATTCCCTCCCATTTCTGAAGGTCGACTTCAAGATTTATTATCTTCAGGGGGAAAGTTCTGCTTGGAAGCGATGTTTGATGCCCGCGCGTCGCCAAAATTGCTCTCAGATCAAAATGGTACCTCTTCTAATGCTGTTACCAGTTTGGTTGAAAATTGTAGCCCTACGATTCATTTAAGTCACTTAATGCAATGCCTGAATTGGAATTATTTATTGTATTACCAAACACTTCTTATATAATTAATTATATAAGCTCTGCAATTGCTTAATCTAACTTAAAATACTGTCAGAATAGCGCATTCAGTGCTGTCAGAAGATGATATTCAATGCAATCTGAATAATGAAGATGACATTAAATTCTATCAAAAGATGACATTAAATGCTACCAAAAGATGACATTAAATTCTGTTGGACGATGACATTCAATGCTGCAATAAGATGTTATTCAATGCCACCCAAAGATTACATTCAATGCTGCTTTAAGATGGCATTAAATTCTGCTATGAGATGACATTAAATTCTGCTGCAAGATGACATTCAATGCTGCTGTAAGATGGAATTCAATGCTGCTATAAAATGGTATTCAGTGTTGCTGTAAGATGTAATTCAATGCTGCTATAAAATGGTATTCAGTGTTGCTGTAAGATGGAATTCAATGCTGCTATAAAATGGTATTCAATGTTGCTGTAAGATGGAATTCAATGCTGCTTTATTTTGTGTTGTTGGACAAATAACATCTAAAAGCCCATACTAGTCTTCAGTAATATTATTTACCAAGCATCCACTAAGAGTTAAAACTATCAGCTCAAATTATTGTGGCTTAGATAATTTGGTTTTATTTAAAGAAACATTAATTTATATCTAGGAAAGATTCCTAAAAACCCTTCCAAATACACAGCAAAACACAACCTCCAGACTCTAATCTTATCAACATCTACCAAATGACACTTCTTGACGATCATCCATACCACAATCTGGATTATGCATCAAGTATTTCTGTTTCAATACTTATACAAACATATCCCTACCACATTACAATATTATTAATAGTTAATGTCCAGATTAATTGGCTACGTGGTCTAGTGGTCAACACCTGGCTACCAACCCAGGGGTCCCGAGTTCAATTCCCAGCTGGTATCTTGGGTATATCTCCTGAAAGGTGAATTACCCCAACGGTCAACAGGGTCTGGTTAGTTAGGCTTAAGTTAGGTTTAAGAGTTTCAACTTCTTCCACACCCTCATACTATCAATCACTATCACCATCACCTCATATCATCGGGACATGGAAAGAATGTAGGATTAGTACATTCGGACGTCTCCTTAACAATGGCCAAAATTTCCCCTATTGATCTTTTGAGGTATATAACACATACATGCGCATAGGCCTGTATATAAATACATACATACATACATTGTCTAGTACCTACAATAACTTCCATAGGAACTTTAAAAAATCCATACAACTTTTACTATTAAATTCCAATTTTATTTCACCAACAAGACACTGTAATACTAAAATCGATGTATAAAACATTAAATCTGTCTGAAGGAGAGACGTGAGTTTCAGTGGCCCTCCAACCTCATTCTTGAAACGAAAATGGTAATTCAGTAATAAAAAAAACCTATAATTCAACTAAAGCTACTCATATATTATTATTATTATTATTATTATTAGCATCGCGTCTTACTATCTGTTCGGGTTATGTGCAATTACGCTAATGTGTAATGGTAGGGTTATTGTGAGATGAAATGGAGGACCTACAGTTTAACGTGGAATCCGAACCACGGTGGAGGCCTGGCATTCTACACATTCCCAAGTTGTGATTAATACACGTCTTGTCAGAGGTGAAGGAAGGGTCTGGCCATCAGATAAATCTGTGCCTGGACTGAGGACTAAATCCCGGACCCCCAACACAGAATTCCAACACCTTACCCCTAGACCGCCAGGTCACCTACTCATATATTAAAATAGCAATAAAACTGCCTTACTGAACTAGCAGATATCATTAAATCGGGGGTCTCACAACGAACGAGACATACGGACCGAGTGGCCGCCTATGTTTTGTGAATACAGTGCCAACATTTGTGGATATAGGGTGTCATGTGTTCAGCACACCAAAATCTCCGGCCGTTTATCTCGGTTTTCTAGACCAAGCTGTTACTTCTTTATTCAAGCAGCTCCTCATTTGTCCTCACGAGGCTGGGTTTGACCTCGTTTCAAACCCACTGCTTCATAGAATCAACTGAAAGCACTGAGTATCGAACATGGGACCTTTGGATTCGTTGCCAGGAACTCTGACCACTAGGTAACAGAGGCGTTCAATATTGTATATTTCAACTTTTTTTTTAGCGGATGTTTAAGTGTAAGAATATCATTTTAGCCCACTTTTTTATAATTTATTTATGCTCAAAACTTATTAATTTTAATACCATGATTACATAATTAATGCAAACGTCAATTATAATAGTTGCATGTTCATCATGTAGTTCCAAACAAAATAGTATTACCAGTAACCATACATTTTTGTAATCGAACTGTCTAAACATTTTTATTTGTTATCACCGCATCTTACTACCCGTACGAGTTATACATTTGAAATGTTGTTAATATAAATAAAATTAATACGTGTGAACGAATACTTTATTGTATGCGTTGCTATTGATTCTTATTACTGTAAACGATTCATTTAAAAAAATTGTTACTTTCTCATACAATTTAGACTATCTGCTGCCAACTAGCAGTTCGGAGGAAACTCTTTATTTTATTTAAGGTGGGGATGTAGGGGACGCGAGAAAAGGTCAGTGTTTTTGGAGTTTTTATTTTATTATTATTATTAGCACCGCGTCTTACTACCGATTCGGGTTATACGCACTTACGCTAATGTGTAATGGTAGGTTGATTGTGAGATGAAATGGAGGACCTACAGTTTAACGTGGAATCCGAACCACGGTGGAGGCCTGGAATTCCCCACATTCACAAGATAGTTTTTAGAGCAAAACTTTTATTTTATCAATACAAATCAAACATTTTTCCAGTACTAATAGTTTAATTTTCTTCCCATAGTGATATCAACAGTTGTTGAATATCTGTCAAAGTTGTCCTGGAATTTTATGACTTTTTCTTTTCATTTATTAAGTTTCTCATCTAATGCAGTTATGTTCATGACACATGTTTCAACAACTGTTTATATCAACATGTGAAGAAAATTAAACTCTATATTTGTACTGAATCAATATTTGATTTATTTTTGCCAACAAATGTTTTGTTATAAAAACTGAAAAAACGTTGGTCTTTTCTCGTGTCCCCTACATCCCCACCTTATATCTCGGTTTGCATTGTCATGTATTGAGGGTTGCAGTGGAGCAAGGAAAATGATATGTCTTCAACTTTAATAAGCTCGACTATACCCGCTTCGGTGGTTGAATTGTCTAATACAGGCTTGACCAAGCCTTTTAAACTGAGGGAGCCCTTGCATCAGGAAAAAAAGATGCTGGCGTCCTTATAACATTTATTACACTAATATTACGAACATTCTATCACGATAGTTGACTTTTACACGTGGAAAAGTATTAAAACAAACCGTAAACATCACATTTTTCTCTGGCTGCACCAACAGTAAATATCTTTTATTCAGATTTAAACAAAATTTGTTAGTTCTAATTAGTAATTTCTGATGCTATTCTATGTTGTGAAAACCAAATAAAGAATATTATAAAATTGCCTCATGGAGCCTGAGGTAACTATGGAAGAGCCTAAGGGTTCTGTGGAGCACAGTTTGAAAAACTCTGGCCCAAGGCATCAGTCTCACACTAGACCAGACTGCCGATGTCGAATATCGTGGTTCTAACCCCGTTGGTTATAATAAGGGTGTTTTGCCTAAACTATTTACCACTCTCCCTCTACGTAAATGTAGTTACACTTTTTCTAAATTCAACCTTTCTCATACGTAACACATTAGCGTGATTAATATATAGGCGAGTAACTCAAATGGGTGGTAATATGAGGAGCTAACAACGTATCCATGTTATAACTTTTTTATAGTTATTTTTGGTTTATTATATTTGTAATTTTTATTCAAATATACAGTAGAGTTTGTAAACAAAAAGTAATTTTATAAACATTGTTAATAATATTTTATACGTCAAACGTTTAATTTCTTTTTATATTTTGTTTTCAGGTAGGTTAAGTGTTCTTTAGTACAGCCAACTGCTCCATAATTCGTTGAACCGGTATGAAAAGGTTAGTGCTACCAACATCATATTTAATAGTAACGCTACAAATATTATGTGATTAAGAGTTTGAATTGACCAAAAAACTAAAGGATCTAGAAAAAAAAATCTTGAAGCATTATCATTTGTATGGTTTTCAAGGGTGTCGTTTTTAAACTGTGTCAAAAGTGATTGAAATTGTAAATTTGCTGCTCGATTTATAATACTACCAGTAAAACGCGGATTAATTAATATATATATATATATATAATACAATGTAGCGGTTCGTTCTTTCGGGCCCCACGTTGGGCGCCATTTGTAAAGTTCTGGTTTTACGGGCTCCACTGTTGGACGCCAATTGAAGAGATTACCGTTTAATTAGCTGATAATTGCCCCGTGGTCGAGTACTAATTAAAGCAGTATGGTATTTTGCTGATATAATTGGTATTTATAGCCCCGTGATCGAGCGCCAATTTTTACGACACTGAATTATTATGCCCCGCGATTGGGAGCCAATGAAGCGGTACTGTATTTTGATGATGTAATTGGTATTTATAGCCCCGTGATCGAGCGCCATCTGAAAAATTCTTGAATAATAGCACAATTGTAAAGTTTGATACTATTTATTTATTCAATAATCACTAATGTAATGGTCGGAAAACTGATCATGTCATTTAGCGTAACAATTTAGAGAGGCAGCTGATAACACGATCGTAGTAATCGCGGACAGGAGTTGCAGTCCGAGTACATCAAGGACTGGGCTCCTAGTGCCCTTCATTGCACCATCCTTTGTATATATCTATTACTCACGGAAGCTTCCAGAAGCTTCTTTCTAGAAAAATAAAATATAAAATAATCTGGATGGAGGTAGAATGTCCGAGAACAGGAAACTGACTAAAATTACTTTTTAAAAATGCATATCGATCTTTCTAGAAGAGGAAGTTATTATTTTAAAGACTTTTAAATTGTCATATTGACTTACAGGTCCTATGTCACGCACTCTGACGTCATTTACAGTGGCTTTTGTGCCTTCTTGGAAGAAGAAGTACTTTAACCGCCACGTAATAGATTGTATTATTTAAATAAAATAAAATACGTTTATAAAATTAGGACGATATTATTGTCAATTCTCTCACATATTCTTTAGGGGCAAATAAGATACATTACAACCATAATACTCAGGAAATGTTAAATTCACACAGTTTGCTTTTATAACAAATCTGGACAAGTATGACTTTTTTTGGTAGAATAATACATAGCGTTGATTTGGAGAGAGAAAAATCATTAAACAAAATGAATAACTAAACATCGAACAAGTCTTGACGTTTTTATCGTGAAAGATATTAGATCGTCTTTTAACTTCTCCAAGTATCTAACAGACAACAAGCAAAACTTAAGATTAGGTGACAAAGAAATACAACTTTGGCTATTAAACATAATACAAGTTTGATATTTTGTGTGAAAGACTCCACATCAAATAATCTTAATTAGGTATTGTCTTATTTGCTGGACACGGATGATTGGACCTAGCCCTAAAGTGTCCATCTCTAGATTACGATGGATTGTTTGCCCCTGAACTTCAAAAAATGGGTCTTACAATTTGATCATTTTTGTCCTGTCTATCTGATTGTTCTTCTGTCTGAATGTTCCTTTGTCCCTTTGAATTGTCTTTTAAAGAAAACACCGAGGATCAAAGTTCCATAAATTATACATAATCTCGGTAATAGACTAATAACGATCACAAAGAGAACACAAATTTGAGACATTAATTTATAGATTACTTCCTGCAACATACGATTAAACAAGTTTAATAAGTTTACATATTTAGGAACAATTTTAACTGGCATAACGACATTAGAGTGGAAATTAGAAAAATAATAAAGTTTGGAAATGCATGCTATTACTCGATCAGAAAGATGTTAACATCTCACCTACTTTCAAGGAATATAAAATAAATAATCACTTAGCACTGCGTCCTACTACCCGTTCGGGCTATACGCTTAAGTACGATTTACGCTAATGGGCAAGGAATTGGGAATTTAACCCGCAATTGCGTGGAGGGAAAGTGGAAAACCATTTAGGGAAATCCACCCCAGTTCACTCGAGCGAGATTCAAACCTAGATATTCCCATCCTCGGCAGTCTAGCTCAACACGAAACCAGCGCGTTAACTGACTACGCCACCGAGGTGGGTTCCAAGGAATATAAAACTCAGAATATACAAAACAATAATGTTACCGGTTGTTCTCTATGGTTGTGATGCGTGGTCTCTTACCTTACATGATGAAAACGCATTTGGGGTGTTCCAAAACGAAGTACTTAGGAAGGTATTTGGTCCAAAAGGGATGAGGATAAGGGGGAGGGAATAAGGATGAATTGTTAGGATAATCAAGCTTCGTAGATTATGATGGGCAGGGCACGCAGTGTGAATGGGAGAATCTAGAACCGTGTCCAGGGTATTGACTGGTAAACCCAATGGGAAGAGACCATTGGGAAGACCTAGATGCAAATGGGAGGATAACATTAAAATTAACTTGAAATAGGTAGTGTGTAATAAGGTGGACTGGATAGAACTATCTCAAGATAGGGATAGTGTGTAATAAGGTGGAATGGATAGAACTATCTCAAGATAGGGATAGTATGTAATGAGGTGGAATGGATAGAACTAGCTCAATATAGAGATAGTATGTAATGAGGTGGACTGGATAGAACTAGCTAACGATAGAGATTGGTGGCGTACTTTTGTAATTGCAGCAATGAGCTTTCGAGTTCCTAATGCCATAAAGTAAGTAACTAAGCTATTATATAACATACTAGTATGATATATTTGTGTGATTTTAAAATGAGTGTACAAATATAATGTTATAAGCCATCACTATTTAAAATCCGGTACAAACTAGGTTTTAATCAAATTAATTGGAGAAATGAAGCGCATCTGTTGAAATGCGTGGTTGAAGAGAACGCGAGTTTTTAGGGCTTGTATTTGTATAGTTTCTACAACAAAAAGCCTTCTCAACCAAAATAAATAAAACATTGCTTCATTAGAGACGTTTAGTTTAATTTTGTATACTAAGTAATCTCAACAGTTGTTGAATATCTGCCATGACCATCGTGAAATTTGAATAGGACTGTCTATTATTATTTAAACTAATTATGTTCAAATGCCACCAAGCGTTAAGAACTATTTTAAATAAGGTTAAGACTACTCTGTGTATAAAATTAAACTAAACCTATCTACTTAGGCAATATTTTATTTATTTGGCCATAAAAAGGTTTTATTGTTATAAAATTTGTCAAAATACTGACACAAAGTAGAATTACTTACCATCCCAGTCAATAATACATTCATAAACGCCAGAAACCAAGTGGGTTTATAACATCCAGCAGTAGGAGAACAAACAGGATAGGAGGAAAATACAAACGATAATACAATTTGTGTTGTATTAAATGACCTCATTCTCTTCACATATCTCCATTCTACGCTCCTATACCAGTTACCTTTCGTTTCCCGGACATTTAGCTCTTAGTGATCAACAGAAATATGTTGATTTTCGTACCTCTCAGAGGGAAAATGTCAACTTTTAATTAGGTTTACAAGTCTGTATATTTATAGGGTAATAGAGAATAGTTCTGTGTTCATTCCAGTAAACAACAAACTCATGTACTGATAAAGGTTTTGTCAATATTCAACCTAAATCGTAACATTTGATTGGCAGTATTTTGGCTACCTATGAATTTCACTCTCTTAAAGACATCGCAAATAATAGAGTCGTAAAATTTCCGTTGCTCCAATACTAAAAAAAGAATGATGAAGAAATAAAATGCTCAATGACAAACTGTCATCCGAATGAACCGGTACTACTTGTGATTGGGGGAATAAAAATACATTGCTGGGACATTTTGAATACATCTCCCTCCTTTCACCCCCTTCCACCTAACTTTTTTAAAAAAGCTTGACTAGGCGCGTATACATTGCAGATCACGGTCTTAAAGATTGTGTCACATGATTGCGATGACTGCTGACAGAACCACCGTGATCCTGTCAGAGAAAATATCTACTTTTCAGAATGACGTCACACGAGTCTTCATTATTCATGCCCGACTTGACCTTGAAACGCGATCAACATCACAGTGGTTGCTCAGGATGAGGTGTGTTTGTACCTTGTGTCAGCTAAATCGAGAACGCTCGTCATAGTCTCGAGTCCCTGAGTACTCGCCTCTCACTGTAGTATCTTCAGGACCCTCAGTATCTGACACATCTACACTGCCCTTGAGGGGCTGCCTGGCAGCTGAGATATCGACAATCAAGTGTTGATTGCGCTTAGGTTAAATATTGATAAAATCTTTACCAGTATACATGCTTGGTTTTTACTGTAATTAGCACAAAATTATCTTCTATGACCCTATACATGTATAGATATATAAACTTGTAAATATAGTTTAAAAGTTAACATTTTCCCTCTGAAAAGTACAAAAATCCACATATTTCTGTTGATCATTAAGAGTTAAATGTCCGGGAAACTAAAGGTAACTATTATAGGCGCGTAGAATGGATCTTTGTGGATAGAATGTAATTTAATACATCACATTGTATTAGCATTTGTATTTTACTCCTCCCTGTTTGTTCTCCTACTGTTGGACAACTCCACCGAAGAACGTCATAAGCCAATTTGGTTTCTGGAGTCTAGAAAAAGGTGTTTTTTGCAGTTTTTAAAACTAAATATTTTTTGACCAGGATAAATTAAAAAAGCTTCATTACAAACACATAGTTTAATTTCCTTCACAAGGTAATCAACAGTAGTTGAATATTTGTCATGAGCAAAGCGGCATTAGATGTCAAACTTTTTAAAGGAAGATAAAAAGTTGTCATTAAATTCCAGGACAACCTTTACAGATAGTCAACAGCATTTGATATCACCTTCTAAAGAAAATTAAACTATGTTTCTACTAGAACAATATGTTATTCCTTTAGAAAAAAAATCGTATAGAAATTGCAAAAACACTTACTTTTCCTCGAGTCTTCTACATGGTTTCCTGCCATATGGTACCAGCGACATTTCGTACCACTCGATTTCTCGCGACATTTTGTATCACCTTACGTGAAAATTTCAGTTAGTGTAGGTTAAATAAGGTTAAGTTAGGTTAGGTTAGGCTAAGTAAGATTTCAAACACTCGAAACGCTCCATTACCATTTCCATTCTCCTTTGCGACGTGACCTTGCATATCAAAGGCATCTTACACACTAATTAAACTAAATTCATCTAAATGAATCTAAAACTGAAGCATGGTAAACTTCCCCATCAAGTGGTAACATTTGTCACATCGTAAATATTTTAAAGCCATTATTAGACCCTTATCAGGTAGCCATCCCTATGAGTGTTACAAAATGTAGCATATTCCCCCTACACTCTCTTCTTTAACTACTGCAAGTCCACTCGACACCACCTGAGTCAGAACTCAGCAAGGCTGAACGAAACGTTAGACCAATGACAGTTCTTAGTTTCATAGACCTCCTCTTGGCCTGGAGATAAGTAGTTCTTTCTAGAAGGTCTGTGACATTAGATCCCTTGTCTTTTATAGGTCAAGCAGTCTCTAGGTTGAGATAAGTATTTAAGAGCAATCATCATAGCAGGCTCAACTCATCTCCCGGCTCGCGCAAGGTATGGGAGTAAAAGGGAAAAGAAAACACCTACGATATGTCAGAAATGTGTGCAGTGCATTCGTATTTGAATAATTACTCGACATTTTCCACGGTGACGATAGAGGACAAAGCGACAAAGTTTCTTATTAATAACTACAGTATGTCTCTATTATGACAGAATGAATATTTATGCACAGTGCTTATGCGTGAAGCCACTCTAAATGGTCAAAAACGACCTTTTCGATGTTGTTTTTATCCAAATATAGTTTAATATTTCAACAATGTTTTGTATTAGGAGCTTTTATTAACTCTTTATCTCCATTAATGTTTAATTAGAAATTATCCAGGTGCAATAGTGTTGGTGTAAATTTACTATTTCTAGCTGACTATATCACAGAGTTGGTTGGCATGTGATTCAGGCTCTTGAATGTAACACAGAGTTTATTGGTATGTGATGCACTCTCTTAAGTAGGGGCATAACTATTCCAAAGAGGAGATATCAAAGGCTGCCAAGGAATATAGGGGATGGTTTAGTGGGTACTAATAAATAGAGAGTGTTTAAAAGTGTTCTGAGGATTTTAGAGAGTGTTTTCATGTGTTACATTGAATATAGGTGTTGTTTAAAGGTTGGTGAGGAATATAAGTGGTGTTTAAAGGGATATCGAGGAATGGAGTTTTTTAAAGAGTTACGTTGAATATAAAGGGTGTTTCAAATGGCTACGTTGAATATGGTGGTGTTTTAAAGGGTTTAAGGGGTTATATAAGGGGTTTTAATGGTTACTTTGAAAATTGAGAGGGTTTCAAATGTTTACTTTGAATACAGCGGGGTTTTAAAGGTGGAAGAGGAATATAGATGGTGTTTTAAATGGTTGATTTATAAATAAAGAATGTTTTAAATTGTTACTTTGAATATAAAGGCATTTTAAAGGGTTCCAAGGAATATAGAATGTGTTTAAAATGGTTACTTTGAAAATAGAGGGTGTTTAAAATGTTTACTTTGAATATACGGGTGTTTCAGGTGTTCTAAGGCATATAGGTGGTGTTTCAATAGGTGCTCTTCTAGTAAAAAAAAGATGGAAACACAATTCTTAGCCCAAGACGTCATGATACAATCTTTAGCCCATAAGTCATGACTAGGGGGTGGCTTTTCAGGCATTAATTTTTTTTAAAAGGCAGGCAAATAGGCACTAAAAATCACAAAAATAGGAACATAAATAGGCATTATAAAGTAAAAAAAGGCAATAAATAGGCACTAAAAAGAAATAAATAAGCACATAAATAGGCATAGTAATAAAAAAAAGGCACCAATACACTCAAAAATTTTATTTTTCACTCTTAAAATTTAGCATACACTTTCCATAAACACATATTAATTACTATTAGAGTTAATTATCAAATACATCTCAAGATTTTCAGGTGTAAATTTTGTTCTGTTGTCTGACAAAATGTTTTTATACTGTGAGAAACGTCTCTCGACTTCACATGAAGTCATTGGGCAAAACTTCAGACAAGCTATTTCAGTTGGGCTAAGCTTGACTTCTGGGAGTGATGTAGTTTGTCCTTCCAAGATGTCCGCAATACTTGCCATCACGTTCCACCCAGGGTTTCGCTGCAATACTCTGTTAAATTTGTCGACGATGGTTGTGCCAACTGAGCCAGAAGCCTGATTCAGGTTTTCTTCTATTCCCCGCACTATCTTCACAGCTTTCACAAGAGGCAAATCCCTTCGCCTCTAAAGCTGTGATTGCTCCAGGAAGATTTCCAAAATTGCTTTTTACGTATGCCAGATCCGCACTGACACTTGAGCAGGAGACGGCAGCATTTTCTTCTGTAATGGCGACAGCTTGTTCCTCGTCAAGTATTTGGACTACCTACAAGCAAAACGGTTGGTATAGCAAAACTCACCATTCTTTCAATATATTGTGTTCTACAAGTATAACCATTTTTTTTTCCCCCAATAAAGTGGATGGACAGGTGGACTCAATAAAACTAGTGGTAAACGCTCACTGCAATTTTAATTTGGAAACTCACTTAAAGATAGTGTATTGTATAATACCTTTTGAATGTCACTCAGGTAATCTGCATAGTACAACGCAGCATGAAGCCATGTACCCCAACTCATTAACACTGGTTGTGGTGGCAAAGGTGTGTTGGGCAGGGCAGCCTTAAATGAGAAGATTCGTGATAGAGCCTTCATAAAACACTTTCTTGACTGTGGAAATAATAGCGTTAACATTTGGAAAACGTGATCTAATATCTTCTGCAACCCTATGAACAGCATGCTCCAGACAATTCACGTGAATTAACTTGGTGTAGAATACTTTTAAGCTCACAGCCGCTTTCAACATGTAGGCCGCACTGTCTGTCAGAAACACCAAAAACCTTTCGTCGTTGTTTTCTTATAGCCACAGGACACCTAATATAAACAAATTTACTTATTTATAATTATAATTTTTACAGGACTAACACTGCGAATCATTAAATTAACACAGTATATCTTGTGCAATTACATTATATACTTACGCAAAGCATCACGAACAACTATGGCAATTGTTGAGCTGTTGGTTGCCTCAAGCATCTTTGAAACAACCAAGTGAGATTTCCCAGGACCCGTAGAGTCTAGTTTTCCAACAACAACATTTGCAACATATCTGCCACAGCGGTCAGTGGTTTCATCAACATTAGCCCAGATGTATGATTCTCCAATATCTTCTCGGATTTTCTCAACTGTCTTAGACGAAATAAAAAGAATGTTTCCTTTAGATAGTTTAAATCAATACAATTCATTTGATATTTTTTAATGTCAGAAAGAAAAAACTGATATTGTAAAAACTTATGGATAAATAGATTGAATGCAAGTAGTGTTTCCTCAGAGTTGATTTATCTGGTATCTTCATGTTGGTATATTTGTTGAGAAAAGCATTGAAATCAGGATTCTCCAGCTTCTTCCATGGAATATTTGCAGCTACCATCGCAGAGCATAAGTCAGCAGAAAATCGCTCTTGGGTTTAATCGGTATCGTTAACTTTAGGAAAAAATGGTTGAGATCCAGTTTTCTTTCCGAAATTCTTCATATGTGTTGCAGTATTTTTGTGTTGTTATAGGTGATACTTCTTATCGCATTTTACATAAATATTAAATATGGAAATTTTTACCCAATAATATATGTGGATTCTACAAATTAACAAAGCATCACCTAACAAGAGAATTAAGATTGCTTTTTTTTCTCGATCGTAATGTTACGCTTTGGTAAATATTTCCACTTTGTCGTTGAAATCCTTCAATAAGAAATGAAACCTAGTTTGAACGATAGTAAATAATCGTGATTTACTTTTAAACAGTAGACAATATATTTAATAAAAATCTTGACTTTCAAAATTAATAATTTAATTTCCCCTTTTGAAAATATAACTTACCTCCTTGGAACATGGCTGATAAAAAAATATTTTCCATCCTGTGTGAAATTCCTATTACCACCAATCCACTGTTTGAATAATACACTTTTACACGATTTCTCTTTTGGCATTTTCTACTAGTTCAATAATTTACACTGAGTCCAATACAAAGAAATATTAATGAACAAATATGCACATCTAACAACAGCGTAATATACACAACCACTGAATGAACTGACACTGTTGTGCGCTAGAAGAATATCTTTGTTGCCGGACTGACCAGTCTGAACCTATCAGACCACTAGACACATGGGTTTTTCCTACCTATCATGAGTATTCACGTGGAGTAACCTAAGGAGTGAAGGAGTAGGGAGGAGGGGGAGAGGGGCAGCCGCAAGTATTTAGAAAGAAAAAAAGAGGGTGGGAGGAAGAGAGAAATATAAAAAGGCACTTTAAGGCTCCCATTTGTAAAATAGGCACTAAACAGCGAAATAGGCATTTATAGGCACTATAAAAGTTATCACATTATCTTCGCAATCATCGAAAATAAACTTATACCTCAAAAGCCTACTTTTCAAAGCATAGGAATAAAAAAGGCATTTAGGGCAAAATCCACCCCCTAGTCATGACACACACTATCATTTTTCTCTCTCGACTTAGCTGACACACATTAACCACACGTTGCACGAAACCAGGATTGCTGCCAGCAAATTATATTATTCTCGGATTAATAATTACATTATTATTTTCAGTTCAAGAGTGGTCCAATCATTTAAACCTGCTCTTATAAAAATACGGTTTTACTTCTGATCAAATACCGAGGGTTTCGTAAAAAGTTGAAAAACTAAAGATGTGTAGCTTGCAGTGGATATCCTCATGTGTAGTTACACAAAATACTCTTATTTGTTTTCAATAATCCCCCGTGAAAAGAATAATTATGTTCACATATGCAGCATAATACAAGTGATTTTCACAGAGACTATTTTATTGAACCTCTAGTTATGCTGATCAATCCCACACTTTAGCTCAGTCGGTAGCTTGTCCACCTACTGAGCTAAGGGCCCCGGGTTTTATTCCTGGCATGGACAAAAATTTATCGTTGGTAAAATGGGGTTTTACCCTATCACATTGATAAATTAACGGCCAGGGGACTGGATTCTGTGTTTGTTCTATTCTCAAGTTAGATTACAAGACATATGAAGCTACGACAGCCCTAGCTAGCTGGTAGTGAAAAATATATTGCTTGAATAAAAGTAATCATGCTGATCAGTTATCACTAACGGTAGATAATTGAGTTTCTGAGGGCCATTTATGGAACTAGTGGATAGCTCAATAAATGTGTTTGTAGCTTCATAAGGACAGTTATATAGGTATTAATAGATAATGTAATCTTACAGGGACAATTGCGTAGCTTCTTCTTCTTCTGTGAATCTGTACTGAGACAAGTATCAGCTGGACAGCTTCCATTTTCCTCGGTCCTGAGAATCTTCATTCATCCTTTGGTAGCTTCTGCCTTTCCTGATATCTTTTAGCATTCCAAACCTTCTTCTTCCTCTCCATCCCTCTATTTTCCTCGTTCCTGAGCACCTTCATTCATACTTTGGTAGCTTCTGCCTTTCCTGATATCTTTTAGCATTCCAAACCTTCTTCTTCCTCTCCATCCCTCTATTTTCCTCGGTCCTGAGCACCTTCATTCATACTTTGGTAGCTTCTGCCTTTCCTGATATCTTTTAGCATTCCAAACCTTCTTCTTCCTCTCTATCCCTCTATCTTCCCCCTAATGATCCTCTTTACTAAACAATTCCTACGTAGTGTATGGCCCAACCAAGACGTTTTTCTTTTCGTTATCATCCTTATCAGACTCCTTTCCTCTCCTACCCTCCTCACCACTTCCTCATTCCTCATCCTGTCCATCCATTTCACCTTCTGCTTACTCCTCCCAACAACACAATTTAAAACCCTCCAAATACCTTTGTTCCCTCTTTATGTAGCTATTCATAGATACTGTTTTAGTTGTAACGATTATATTTTACACGTCCCTTTCGATCAATTAATAGAGATAAACATACCTAATCCAACGTAATAATATTAAAAATGTATTTAATTTACAATATATTTCGCAGCAAATACATCTACGTGGTGCAACATCTTTCTGACGCTTTCTATTGGCCACCCAAGCAAGAAGTACAGTGGTAGGAAGAGATGAAGGACGAATGCATCCCGTTACTAGAACATTCTAGAAGCAAATTCTTCTTAAACAACCCTGTTGGAAAACGGATATGAGAACACTAGCATCGTAGTCACAGAGCAGTTAAGACCTCCGTTTGTCGAGACAAAACTTTTTTTTTATCAACCACCAAATTGGCGTATGAACCATAACTATTTCACTTCGATCACTAGATTGGATCAAACTGATTCAATCACATTTTAAACATCCTAGTTCCCTAAGAAATGAAATAACACTCCTTGTGATATCGGCTAGCATATTCACCCTCTTCATCACAGCAATAAAGCTGAATAAACAATTAAATGTGCATAGGTTATTTAAATTATAATCTGATAGCAAATTTCCAAAATTAACTATTTCCATATGGAGTGATTCCATGTCAACAAACAAATAATACTACAAAAGTTCTGTCCTCCACAGGGCATAAACCACGAACCGTAACACTAAGACTACCAATAAGAACTATGAAGAACAACATTACAAATATAGTGCCCAACGTGTGGCATGAACCACGAACCTTAATACTATGACTACCAATGTGAGCGGTGAATAATAATAACATTATAATATGGCACCCAACGTGAGGAACGAACCCTGAATCATAACACTAAGACTACCAATGAGAATAACAAAGAAGAAAATCACAAATATGTGCTGTAACGATTATATTTTACACATCCCTTTTGATCAATTAATAGAGATATTCAGATCCAACCCAACATAATAGTATTCAAAATTTATTTAATTTACATTATATTTCGCAGAAAATATATCTTTCTGTCTCTATCGACCACTCAAGCAAGAAGGATAAGATGATAGAGACGAGGGACGAATGCATCCCGTTAGTATAATATTCTAAAAGCAAACTCTTAGAACATTACATATCTTCATAAGGACAGTTATTTTATAAATAATACCTTAGCTATTTATAAATAATGTTTTAACTTCACAAGGACAGTTGTTTAGATATTAATAGGTAATATTTTAGCTTCACAAGGACAAATATGTGGTTTTCCATCAAAAGTTACGCCAACAAATGTGGGGATGTTTCTTTATACAGATTCACCAACATATGTTGTCAACTACATTTTATTACATTACTAAATTTTTGAATGGTTTTAATTGATGGGGAAGTGGTATCAAATGTAACAGTAATTATTTTACACAATTTCACGTAAAAAAAAGCCAGCATGTTATCGAATGAACAAATCTTAATTTATGTCACAGTAAATTGGGCTTCAATTTACCAACATGAAAACTGCCTATAACCTCATTGAACCAGTTGTTCAATAATAATAGTAATAAAAAAGACTAAAACGTGGTTACGTGGAGTGCGATTTAATTAGGCTCTCTGTATTCACAATAAACAATGGACTTTATTTTTTAATATAGTTTTTTTTAATGAGTTGGGTTTGAGGTTTCGTTTAGGGGTTGTTTGGGTGGATGTGATTTTGTCATCTGGTGTCAAGGTGGGGGAGGGGTAGTTCACACAGTAGTTGACATTTTGACGTGTTGTCAAACCAGTATTTTATGTCAGCACCGTTAGAAAAGAGGGTGGTGAAATGGGTGCAACCCTCCCCCTCCTTAAACCCTTTCATCTGGCTCGGGGATGGCAAATCTATGGCACGCAAACACTAGGTGGCGTGCGAACACTATGAGGGTGGCAATAGAGATGAAAACTCTCCGGGAAATTTTGAATCAGAAAATTTTTCAGAAAACTTCCTGCAGTGGCGGCTTGCGGTGGAGGGTTTAAATTGTAGATGGGGGACCTAGAGCATATTATACTTCAAAATATAGTGTGTTAAGAGATAAGTTGGTTATAAGAAGGGGAAGAGGGCATTTGGGTAAGGTAGGGATAAATCGAAACCACGGAGGATGTGGTGAGTGGCTG